>CM019178.2:68843092-68946584 GCA_009739505.2 Apolygus lucorum
TGAAAAGTCTATATACAGGAAAATAGTTCTTCCTACCAGTCTTGAAGTCAGTGATGGGCAGGTGCTGTCTAGAAGTCTCGTAGATGCTGCAGTCTTGTCAGGGTTGAAACCATGAGTGAACAAAGCAGCAAGTGTTGGGGGGCCCAGTCTCGGCGGGCTTTACTCTCGGCACAGTGACAGCTACTCCAGGAATGAGGTCTTTAGGGATGAGCACGGGGGTCCTTCGGTTTGGGTGGGGCGAGGCGGTGCTTCTGCGCCTGCGCACGGAGTGGGAGAGCTACTGGTGGCGCCGCTGGTGTTGCTGGGCGAAGCTTGATCTTGGTACTGGTGGCGCTACTGGTGATGGCTGGGCGAAACTCGGTCCCGGCACTGGTGGCGCTGCTGGTGTGGAAGCTGCGGACTTAGCCCGCGCTCTTTTAAGTGGGGAACGGCCAACCGTAATCCTTAGGGGTGGAACCCGGGGATTACACTCCCCTCCCCTTCGGAAGCCGATGCCCTCATCGGCGTCATCTGAGTCTTCAGGATGTAGTATCTCAGCTTCTAGGGCATCTAGCTTCTTGGCTCTGCATCCTCGACAGTTGGTGGTGTCGGGTCTCTGTTTGTGGTGAGCGTTGTTACAGGTGAATGGGTGTCCTTCCGCCGTAGCCTTTCGAGAACGTCGCAGAAACATCCTGCAGGCTTCGCACCATAAACGTGAGTTGTGAGCTCTGTTTCTGTTGCAGGCGATGCATTGTCTCTCTGGGCCGGATGGTCGGATTCCTCATCTGGTAGCTGGTCTT
The DNA here is from genome assembly GCA_009739505.2 of Apolygus lucorum. Lineage (NCBI taxonomy): Eukaryota > Metazoa > Arthropoda > Insecta > Hemiptera > Miridae > Apolygus > Apolygus lucorum. The sequence goes on from CM019178.2 coordinate 68,843,872, forward strand.
CAAACGTCTCATCCATTGGTTGAGATGCAGGCTCAGGTGGAAGTTCTGTCACTTGGGCTGGCACGCAAAGGCTCATATTCACGCACGTCTTCAGCTTTTCCAGGATGGCCTCAGCAATCGAGCAGCGTCATGGATCGGCGAATAGGTCGGGCTTTGAAGTTGGGCGACCAATTCCGCGATCTGGACTGCTAGATTCGGGTTTGCAGGTGGTATGAGTGGCTTCACAGTATCCAAGACTTCACGCGCGATCTCTCGTGGCGTTGGGATCGTCACAGGTGGCAATCGCAGTTTCTGTGCCAGGGCAGTGGCCAGGCTGTCCACATCCAAAGCAGGGGCTGCGTCAGGCTGCCTACCCATGGTGTATTTCTTCAGAAACTTGAGTGCACTGGTATATCTGTGCCACCCATGCTGTCGGTCTTCCGCGTTTGTCGCATGGCACATCATGTTCACTCCACTCTCGAGGACACTCCACTCTCTTTCTAAGTCAATGTTCGTACATATCACTCCACTGGGCTCTATCACACTAACACTGGGCTGGGGTAATGCTGGTTCCTCCGTTGGTTCACTATGACAGCTATCGTCCTGGTTTACTCCCTCGGTCACCCTGCGCTCCACGTCTCTGAACATGGCCTGCAAATCCTTTCCTCCTGACATCGCCGTCTGGAAATCACACACTGTTCACTTTAGCACTTTGCTCTTAAGACTGGCTTAAGTGTACTGACAATTTTCAAATACTACTACTACAGTGTACATGTTACTACTGGGTGCCAACTACGTGTGTGTGTGTGTGATGTGTCATTTGGACTCAGTCGGATGGGATTTGCGATCTTTAGCCAAATTTTGCGCATCCTAACCCGTACGACTTCTGCTGGTAAGGGGGGGGGACATGAAATGAGAGATACTTGATTGGTCAACCTACAAACGGTCGCGCACGTTCGCGTAAGCGTTGCGGTTGGTATGGAAGGACGATACAAGGAAAAGTGACAAGAAACAACCATTGGTAAGTAAATTTTCAAAATTTTCAAATTTTTTTTTTTTTTTTTTTTTTTTTTTTTTTTTTTTTTTTTTTTTTTTAATAATAATAATATTATATGTTTTATGTTTCAGGTTTCAACTTTTTGGAGGACTTGCCGGTGTGCAGCTGGCGGTAGTCTTGTCTCGGAAGGTTGCGAAGCTGGCGAGGGGTAGCCGTCTCCTTCGCTGTCTTCGTTTCCATGGACTTCTCTGCTTCAGGCGTCGTCACAGGGGAAGTCTCCATCAGTTCTTCAGAGTCCTGATTCTCATGGAATCGGGCCACTGGGTACGTATCTTCGTCGGGAACAAGATCATCCATTTCCCAGTTGCAAGGGACGGGCTCAGGTCGCTTATCAGGCATTGGGGCGATCGGCGGTGTTATGCATGCGTCATCTGGTACTCCTCTCTCGAACGCGGGTTTGAGGCGACTCAAGTGAACGACTTGGCAGCGATCTGTGAGATCCGCGACCTCGTAAGTCACTTCAGATAGTCGTCGCACAACTCGTAGGGGTCCGACCCACGGACTCCAAAATTTGGTTGAAGTTCCGGGAGGTGGCACCATTTGGCGCAGATAGACGCGATCCTCTGCGTTGAAGTAGCGAGGGGTTCGTCTAGCGTTGGCGATCTTTGCTCTTTTGATCCAAGCCTTCCTGATTGCCTTAGCGGCTGCCTTCTGGGCTCTCTTCACGTGTTCTAACGTGCGGTCGTGACTGGACGGAGAGCTCAGTTCAAGGGCGGCGGCTACAGGTAGTCTCACTTCCCTTCCCAAATGCAAAAGGTTGGGAGAGTAACCGGTGCTTCCGTGGGGAGCACTACGGTAAACAGCCAGGGCCATTGGTAAAACTTCCTGCCACAAGCTGGTCTTTGGTGACAGTTTTGCGATAATATTTGCCAGGGTTCTGTGAAAACGTTCACATATGCCATTACTCTGGGGATGATAGGCAGTCGTTTGTACTTTCTTGATTCCCCAGGCGGCGCACAGTTCCTTGGTGACGGCGGCTGTGAAAGCAGTCCCACGATCCGATATCATCTTTTCCGGAACTCCATGAGTGGGGAAGTACTGTTTTGTGAGTATGTTGACCACGACCTGAGCAGTTGTATTGGGAACAACATACGCTTCAGCGTATTTGCTGAAGTGATCAACCACAGTCAACAAGTACTTGACCCCGTTGGGTGTCATGAGAGGCCCAACGTGGTCAATTCCCACGATCTCTCCAGGATGGGTTGGCAGTTCGGGTTGCTGAATGGGTGGGGTCCAGCCGGTTTCGGAGTTTTTCTTCGTTGACATACGGCGCAGGATTGTACGTAATCCTTTACGTATGATGTGAGCTTTGGCCAAACTCCGTACTTGCGAACAGTTGCGTCGGTGGTCTCGATGCCGGGATGTCCTGCCCACGGGCTGTCATGGCAGACTTGCAATATTTGGTGGCGAAGGGAGCCGGGGATGAGTGGAACGAGCAACTCGCCGGATTCTACTACCTTGGACGCCATCCAAATGCCATCTTCGAGTCGGGCTGACCATTTTAGCAGGGTTGCGCTGCACTTCAGCGATCCACGGATCTACCTGCTGTGAAGAGATCAGCATCTCTTTGGTCAGCTGAAACGTGCTGATGCTTGCGATGACTACGCGGCTCAGGGCATCTACGTGCTTGCATTTGAGTACCAGGCTGTAGATGGGATCAAAATCGTATTCGGATAAGCGGAGCATCCATCTGCCTATTCGGTGTGTGGGATCCCTCAAGTTCATGGCAGCAGTCAATGCTCGATGGTCGGTCTCCAGCCGGAAACGTCGACCTAACAGGTAAGGTTGGAAATGGGAAACCGCCCACACCACAGCCAGGAGCTCCCGTTCGGTTGTAGAATACCTGGATTCTGCGGGATTCAGCTTTCTACTCGCGAATGCGATGGGGTGGGTTTCTCCGTCACGCTCCTGACTCAGTACCGCTCCCAAAGCGATACCGGAAGCGTCTGTTGACAGGGTGAAAGGCACGTCAAAATCGGGGTATGCGAGGACTGGGCTGGTGAGAAGAACCTTCTTCAACTGGTCGAAAGCTTGTTGCTGAGCTTCCTCCCATTCGAACGGAGCATCCTTTCGCAGAAGCTGGGTCAACGGAGCGGAGATGGAAGAGAATCCGCTGATAAATCTCCTGTAAAATCCAGCAAGGCCTAAGAAGGCACGTATCTGCGTGGCGTCCTTTGGTACGGGGTAACTCTGCACGCACTTGATTTTGTCGGGTTCCATCCGAAGTCCGTCCTTGGTCACAACATGCCCCAAATAACTAACCTGCACATTCAAAAGGAGCATTTTGCAAGGTTAAGTTTCAGGTTGGCATGATTCAGCCTTTCCAGAACTTGACGAAGTCGAATCATGTGGGTCTCAATATCGGGTCCATATACCACGATATCGTCCAAGTACACAAGACATGAGGAGCCCACTAGTCCCTCCAGGACGTTGTTCATCAGTCTCTGAAAGGTGGCCGGTGCATTTTAAGACCAAAGGCCATTTTTCGGTATTGGTAAGTGCGACCTAGTGTCGTGAACGAAGTTTTCTCTCGGTCTTCCTCGGCGATTCCTATCTGGTGGTATCCAGCTGTCAGATCCAAGGTCGTGAAAAACTTACTACCTCCCAGAGACTCAAGCGTCTCAGTCAAATTTGGAAGGGGGTATGCGTCGCTTTTCGTCGCTCGGTTTAAAGCCCGGAAGTCGGTGCAAAACCGGTACTTCTGACATTGTCCTGCTGGTGTTTTTTTCTTAACCAGTACCACTGGCGCTCCCCATGGGCTGGTCGATGGTTCGATGACTCGATCCGTTATCATTTGAGCCAGTTGTTCTTCTACGATGGGTCGTAGGGCGTGTGGTACGGTGTATGGTCTTTTGTAAATTGGCGCGTGCGTTCCTGTTTCGATGCGATGTACTACGTTCATCGAGCATCCCTGAGCGTCAGGCCGCTGAAACAGGTGCTGGTATTTCGTCATGATGTTAGTGACGTAATCGATATCCTCCTTCGGTAGGTGTTGTAGTTGTTGTTCCAACACCTCTAGCAAGTCGGGAATGGGTTTCGTCCAAATCTTCAGTGGGAACTCTTCCGACGGATCTAGAATCGGGCAATCATCGGACGCGAGGACATCTACGTCAGCAGATTCCAACAGGTGTGAAGGGTCAAACGCGTCGGAACTTCCGACGACTGCAACTCGGGGTCGCATCGGCTGTGCTACATTCGGCATGGGAACTGGTCGAGCTGGTGCTAAATATCCTGTAATAACTTCGCTTATTACCACGGATTGGCCTGTTTTGGGGTGCTTCATTCTCACCTCACAACTGTCCAAATGAATGGAAGCTGGGATTCTACGCAGTAGGTCTAAACCCAACAAGTCCAATCCGGCGTGGTCGCGCGCGAAAATTCTGAACGCGTGCTTCAATTTGATGGGCCCAATGACGACTTCAACATGTTGTTGCCCAAGAAATGGCATGGGTTGTCCATCTGCGCCCCAGGCCAGGATTCGGGTCGGTACTATGGGAACGTCCGGTACAGGGTGAGTCAACACGGAGATCTGCGCGCCGGTATCCACGATCATCACACGTTCGTGTCCGCTTAGACTCAAGCGAATTCGCATCGTTTGTTTAAACGGTGAGTCGACGGCGGGGACGCAGATGTCCGGTTCTTCCGTCCTCGAGGTCGGCGTTGAAGGTGCATCAGCAGTCTTCTTTTCCGCTCGGAGGCTCACAGCCTGCTGTGGGTTCGGTTCGTATGCTTCGCTCGTGAGAGCAAGTACCTTACGAGGCTCCGGCCGGTGGTTGGCTTCCATCTTGATACATGTTTCGGTCTTCTGGGGACATTCAGCTTCCAGGTGTCCATAATAGCCACAATAGTCGCACATCGACTCGTCTGCGTAGTGACTCAACTTCACCCTACAGTCGGATTCCTTATGACCGTAGAGGCCGCAGTACTCACAGGGAAAATTCTTGGGGTTTTTGAGACAATGAGCGGGAAAATGCGTTCTACCCCCACAGTAGAGGCACGGTTTCTGAGGACTTCCCATGGCGTTTCTTCGTTGAGGCGGAGGAGTAGGAGGTCGCGGTATGTTAGGGCATCCAGAAGCGATGTGACCTAATTCGCGACAGCGAAAACACCGCTTATCTTGGGTCTGGATCCGTGCGACGTTCCAGTGGTCAGCTTCTCGGGGTTCCAAGGCGTCTTCCAGTTGCTCAGCCTTTTTCAAGGCTTCTTCGAGTGATGCGGGCGGATTATTTACAAAAAATCCGGCATACTGTCCTGGGAGTCCTTTCAGAAAAGCTTTGACTGAACGAGCCGCGATCCACGTCCGTCTCTGCACATCGTCCATCAGTAATCCATCCACTTTCGCAGCTTGCGCCGCGGTGTGTCGTACCCGCTCGGCGTACTGTCGGAATGTTTCTCCCGTTGATTTCTGCATGGTCCAAAGCCGCTCTGCTGCTTTTTCAGGATCTTCTCGGCTATACCATCGTATAAGCGCTCTTCGTAGTCCATAGTATGGTGTAGGTCCTTCAAGCAAGTGTCCATTATCGAGTAGGAACGTTTTTGCTGTTCCTCGGAGTTTGATTCGGAGAAGCTGCACTTTTTGGGTCTCGGTCAGGTCCCGCGTTATACCATCGAAAATTTCCAAGAAGGTTCCGATAGGTACGACTTCAAGTTCGTCGGGATCCCAATGATCGATTTCCAACAGCATCGATCTCGGAATCTGCTCATGTGTTGCCTCAGGTGTACTCCGACTGAGGACTGTTTCAAGGCGACTCATAGCCTTAGCCACAGCCTCAAGAGCTACGTCTCGTGGTTCCGGGGATATTGACATCTTTGAAGGTGGTCACGAATTTAAGAAAATCACCAATTTGTAGTTTAAAAAGAAAAGAAAAAATTCAAAAAGGGAAAAAGACTGAAGGTCTAGTTCCAAATACGAAATCAAAACTGCACTTCAACACACACCCGAACGCTCGGTCACGCCGCGAAAACCGGTTGTAGGCTGACAAGGTAGGGCAGGCAATTTGAAAAGTATTGGGAACCAATTTGTAAATTAAAAGCCAACAATTTGTATATATATATAAAAAAAAATCAAGTTGTATTATTGCTATGGGGTGAACAAGGGTGTACAGGCGAAAGAAAAATCGGCCTGGACAGGTCTTTAGGACACGTCCCTTGAGGGTGGACAACGATGGTGTACTTAAGGTAGACTGAAGGTGTACCAAAAGTGAACTAAAGATGTATTAAGGGGGGGAACAAGGGTGTACAGGCGAAAATAAAATCGGCCTGGACAGGTCTTAAGGACAAGTCCCTTGAGGGTGGACAACGTTGATGTACTAAAGGTAGACTGAAGGTGTACCAAAAGTAAACTAAGGGGAACAAGGGTGTACAGGCAAAAATAAAATTGGCCTGGACAGGTCTTAAGGACAAATCCCTTGAGGGTGAACAACGATGGTGTACCAAAAGTAAACTAAAGGTGTACCAAAGTGGTTAAAGGGGGACAAGGGTGGACAAAAGTACACCCACAAAACCAAAGTTAAGATTGGGGTTCAAAGATCTCGGACTTTAATATCGAAAAGTTAATGTTTATACTGGGAGTTTGTAAACAAAAATAAGCTATGGTGGACAACAATGTGGACAAAGGTGTACTTTCAGGTGGACTAAGGTGGACTCTATGTGAACTCACGTGGACTCTAGGTGAACAAGGGTGGACACCTAGGTTAGAATCAAACTTAGTGGTGGACAATCGAAATTCCTGCAAGGTAAGGCTTAAATAGTGCAAACTCACTATTCCACAAGACAAACCAACAAAATAAGCATACAATTCGTATCTTAAATGCAATTATTCAATATCCACTCGTCCTAGTACTCTTCCTTTATCCTGTTGCTAAGGGATTTCAAAAAGGTTGGGTCGAAAAGGGTAATGACTTCCTTTACGTGGGAACTAAACGAGGTCAAAAAGGGATAATACGCTGAGGGCGAACAAAGGAATGGGTTTTGACCGCTGGGAAAACCCACAAAGGCTAGTGACCGGGTCAAGTACCTTAAAAACCAAAAGGGTCGAGAGTCGTTTACCTGGGTTATTGTCTGCTTAAAATGACAAAAATGGACGCTTTTGCAAAATAGGAAATGATTTTCTTTGGCAAATCCTTGTTTCAAGTTACGAATGTCTCTATTCTGTCCCAAAAAGCCACTGTATGCAAGAAATTTATATACGCGCAGGAAAAATCCTGCTGATCAAATTTCCTAAAAACGTAAGGACCGGAAAAATCCTGCAAGGGTGAACAAAAATTATGTCCACGGTGGACAAAAGTGGACAAAAATGTAGACAAAACGTACTGGGGTGTACCAAGGTGGACACACCCTAAACTTGAGGTTTCTGAGTCGGAACTTTGCGAAGGGTATCTGCACTTAACCCGTGCAGCACAAAGAACAATATGAAATGTGTCAAAAAATGTGTGAAATTGTGTAAAATGTGTGTAGGCACCCTTATGATAACATGCACATTCACAATTCTACTTAGTCTAAGTACGAAAGAGGTACTTTCACTACTCACTGACCAATTACTTCACCACAAATGAATTTAAAAGGGAAAGACAGCTAAGTTCCGCACAACAAATAAATGAATTTAAATAAAAATCAAATAAAATCGGTAAAATCGGTAGCTACTGATTTTATGGCAGTCAAGGCGTGTTGTAATCCAGATCCCACCGCTGCCACCAATTTATGTAACCCCTTTTTCACTAGGGAACCCTCGGAAGGGAGCAAAGTAAAGTTCTCAAAGTTAAAATGTGTTAACTAATAGAAAACCCTACTTTAGGAATCTTATGTTTTGGCTCTAAGGTAAACTAATGTGCGGAAATAAAGAACTTACCTTAGCTGTCTGTTGTCTTCCCTGAAGATATGTATGCTGCCACCACCTACGAATGTAGGACTTAATCCTTTGATTAAGTATGATAATATGAAATGAATTTAAGTTAATTGCAAGTGAAGTTACGTTAAGTTTGGATTAAAAAGCAAGTGAATTTACTGAAAGAAGCTACTATGAATTTAATTGTGAAGTAATACCTGGTTCAGTGGGAGTAGTCAATGAAAGCAGATGGTACTTCCGTATGGTTGTTGTATTGAACGATTTAAGCAAAATAAAATATATGTTACAACAACGCTTACTTTACCTACCTACTATCACGCAAAAAGGAACATACTCTCTCTCTCTCAATATAGGTGAACAATTATAGACAATATGGACAATGTGGACAATGTGAACAAGGTGAACAAGGTGGTGGACACGGAAGGTGTACACCACGTTTATGATTTACGTTTTACAAGTTAAATTTAAAAGAATTACAATTTTTAAGATATTGGGGGAATATTTAGGATCGGGCCATTCTCAGTCTTTGCTATTTGCAGGTTAATCTTGCGCCTGTTCGCCAGTTTTTGAAAAGGAGAAAAATCACTTATAACCTATCCGTCTGAAAAGTCTATATACAGGAAAATAGTTCTTCCTACCAGTCTTGAAGTCAGTGATGGGCAGGTGCTGTCTAGAAGGTCTCGTAGATGCTGCAGTCTTGTCAGGGTTGAAACCAGGAGTGAACAGCAAAGTGTTGGGGGGCCCCAGTCTCGGCGGGCTTGTACTCTCGGCCACAGTGACAGCTACTCCAGGAATGAGGTCTTTAGGGATGAGCACGGGGGTCCTTCGGTTTGGGTGGGGCGAGGCGGTGCTTCTGCGCCTGCGCACGGAGTGGGAGAGCTACTGGTGGCGCCGCTGGTGTTGGCTGGGCGAAGCTTGATCTTGGTACTGGTGGCGCTACTGGTGATGGCTGGGCGAAACTCGGTCCCGGCACTGGTGGCGCTGCTGGTGTGGAAGCTGCGGATTTAGCCCGCGCTCTTTTAAGTGGGGAACGGCCAACCGTAATCCTTAGGGGTGGAACCCGGGGATTACACTATCATGCAGTACTGTCGCATCGGCGGGTCAGACCCATACCGGCATGCGGAGTACTGGGAGAATCGGGCTAGCCCGTCGACTCCGGCGTTTCAGAGAAACCGACCGGCGGGAAGACGGGATATTTACTTGTTGAGCCTACGACTTCGAGGAGATCCCTTGATGAAGGAGAAGTTGGAGAGCGAAATGAACGAGACGAAAACTGGACTAGAAAGGGCATACTCGAGCATCCCTGAGTGAGCTTATATACTAGTGAGATTGGTTGAGGGAGAGAGAGGTGGAAGGGTGACGTCATGCGGAGTGTACTCCCCGTACCTCGTCCCTCCATTGCGGGTGGTGTCCCACTCAGGGATCCTCTCGTACTTCTTTATTTAAGAACTAAATACTGCATTGAATGTGGGTCATAACAATATTCATTATACCTAGGTATCTAACTGTCTCCTTGTAGGTTACACCGAGTTATTCACTAAAATGTTTATAGTACCTATATCTACATTCTCATATTGGAGTAGTGTAAACATTCTTTTACCTCTTTTCTTAATCTTACTACTCAATGCCTGTGAATCATGATCATTGTAGAACTGTTAAATAGGTATTAAAAACTCGGCCCTTCGAGCCTCGCCAGGGGCAAGCCCCCTGAACCCCCGGATGGTTACTGCTTAGAGCTTTCGGCTAAAATTCAAGTAACACGCAACATGTTTTGTTTGTTTGCTGTTTCCTTTTACTAGGAATTTGTTATCTGTTGATTTGATTTACCTTTTTATGGACCAGCTTTTCAAATTGCTCGTCATTTCATTCACCTCTTGATGTCCCAAAGGTATTGTTATTATTAAGAAATCGAAAATATCTAAAACGTCGAAGAACACATCGCAACTAAAAGCCTAGGTTACAAGATCCTTTGTTTACTTTTTAGTGCCAGCCAGCTAAATAAATGGAAAATCCGCTAAATAGAAGTTGGTTCTTATCATGCATAAACGTGACCTAACTTCGATAGAAAACGCTGCAAATTATTACACAAAGGTTTCTTGTTTTTCTATATAGATCACTCGTCTGCTAAGAACACGGCTTTCCCATTGTTACCACCAACCAACATGAAGAAAAACATCGATCGCATTTCGGTCAGCTAAAATTTGAACGGAGATTAGGCCTCTTTGCGATTCATACTCGTGTTTCTGATTTATCGTAAGTCCAACTCTTAAGTTCGCGTAGGGAGCGAACAGTTTGTCCTACAGGGCTCCGCGTGGTCTCTAAAAATTCAATACTATCTTAAATCGATGGAAAAACAATACCTTAATATCAAAAATTGTCGAGTTAGGGCGTTTTCAACATTTCAACCCTTATTTTTCAACCCTTAGAAGTGACCTACATCAACCGAAAGCTTTGGGGCCCTCATCAAAATCCGTCCATGGTAACTAAGGAAAGTGCCGCGTACGGCGGACGAACGGAAAATTTGTTTATTCGATTTTCGGATTCTACGTACCTTGAAACGTAAAAAATTAAATTTTGAGGGGGTCAGACAATTTTTTTTTCTTGGTCGTTTCCAAAGGTTCACTATTGAAAATAATAAACCAAAATGAACTTGGCAACAGAGAAGGTACCTATATGTTTACAACAACACAGAGAAGGAATGCTGAACCATGCAACGTTTCATTCGCGTAACGTTTGCCGGATAGTTACCCTAGGGCAATAACATGTCCCATTGTAATAGGTGAAAATTCGTTTGGTTTATAAAAATTGATTTACTTCGAACTTGAAGAGTTCGAAATTACGGGACTGGAAATAAATTACAGAGTAAAATCTGTTGAAAGTGAAATAGGCGATTCTCAACCTGGTTAATTACTGGTAGGGCGTAGGTAGGCTTACTGGAATGATGAAACGTGAGTGTATTTAAATAATTATGCTTTCTAATAAAAATTACTATTAATGTTGACAATGCTTATTTCTATGATTCTACTCCTAGTCCCTTTTTATTTACTTTACTATTTATTACGAATTCCTAGGAATCTCTCAGGTAGAAGGGTATCATGAACTGAGGGTTCGTGAGGTCAAATACTCCTACCTAACGGTTGAAATTCCTGAGAGGTATGCTGCCACCACCCTGGGTCGGATTAGGACACAGGGAATTACCAAACCTTTTTACCTACAATGTACCTTGTAGGAGTTAAAGAGGTCAACTGCTGAAATGAGTAACTACAGGTTAACACGAAGGATTTTTATTCAGAAAAATGTACAAATATTTTACGGTGAAGCGGATTTGACTAATTGCTCTGAAGGAGCTGACTTTCGCAAAATATCAAGAAATATGCTTGATAGTACTTCAAATATTTCCACACGTAGTCGTTCAACAAGCAAAATATAATAATGTGAGTTACGTCGCAAAACAAGATGTGACTTTCAAATATATGTTCTCTTTCTTAGGAACTATGGTTGACTTTACTGACTTTACTTTACAATACAATTTGACTTATAACTAACTTCTACTTCGACTTTCTTTATGTACAATTTTTATAGGTTTTTAGTTACTTTTATGCTTTTCTTTACTTGACAGGACAGTTTTATAAGGGGGATGGTTGCCAGATTTTATTGAGAAGTAAGCGCTAACTAGGGGTCTGAGGGAATGGGCTTACCCTTAAGCCGAGCTTGGATTCGATGAATCTCTGTAGCAGGTAAGTAGTCCAGGGCCTCTTCCTAGAAGGCTGTAGAAGGGGGTGCCGGGAATCGATGCAAATTTGCCTCGGTTCGGAGTTCAATCGCCGTTCTGGGTCGATCTGGTGGCGTAAAAGGAGAAGGCGGTAGTGCTGTAAGATCCTGGGCCGTAGCTAGACAGGATAGTACCAAACACTAACTGGCGGGTAGACACTTCCGACTATTGAATGTGAATGTTCGCACTTGGATCACCACCGGTACGTTCTCAGTTCGTAAGGTCTCGTTACAGGGAGAAGGGGATGAGTCGTGCAGCTAGGTTCAAAACACCATTGAGACGCGTGACTGTAGACTGAAGGTGGCGAGAGGGGGAAGGCCCTTTTATCTCCTCGGCCATCTTGGAATTGGAGATGGGAGGGTCCGGATGGTGGCGCGCTCGGTGTCTTGAGTTGCTGTGGCGGACATCGATGTTCGGTTTGCATGTTGCTTGGCGAGTGGAAGTATGGAAGTAGATAGTACATGGAGATTTGTGGTGCCTGAGGGGGGCGGTAATAAACTGGCTGATTACACCATGTCAAAATTCCGTAAGTAGGGTAAATGCGCCAGTAGTCGGACCTAACTACATCGATGACTTTGACAGTTCATAAAAATTTAACCGTTCAGAAAACCTACTTTCTTTTTGCTCTATAACCTCATGAGAGGGCTAAAGAATAAGAGCCATAAGTTAGAATCGTTAAAAATAAATTCAAAAAATGGTTTCAGTGAATTTTAGAAGAAAATCCCTAAACCCCAGTAGGCGGACACGTTTTTCCTGATGCCGGACATTTGGGAGCCAGTAGACGGACAGTTCACGAGGAATTCAGGTTTTGTCAAAAACAGAGTGGTCATTCAAAAGAAATAGGTGTAATTTTTTTTTTAGTTCGGAAACCCCGAAAATTAAATTCATACATTAATTGTTATACATAACATCACAACAATATTCAGTTGGTAAGTAACTACCAAATGGATAACCAGTTAGTATCTGGAACTACCAAACATAAGTTTCTTAAATCTATAATCAATCTTTTTCAAACTCTCTCTTTTGTTCTCATCTTTTCTATACTTACTTATCAATAGATATCTTCAATGGACACTGTAACTATCACCAATTTTTCTCTTCTTTTGCACTGGTTTTGGTTTATCAGTTCAATAATGAACCTTTGAAATCGACCAAGAGAAAAAACGTCTGCCAAGTGGGTGTGGCACATAGCTTCCTCGTATCCATATCCCGATTATATAGATGATCAGATGCATAGTAGTTAATCTCAAAACACCAATCTCTAAGTACCTTCCACCACCCTCATAGGGGACCATCTACACGCTAATCTGGACAATCCTAGAAAATTTCATCAAATTCGGATGAAAAATTAAGTGAGTAGATGTATGTGATTGGATCAAAAAAATACTTAGCCTCGGCTGGGATTCGAACCCGCGACCCCTGGGGGACAGTTGAAGTTACGGCTGTTACAAGGAATTCACGTTTGCGCATGCGCAGTCGCATCTATCAGTCCGGGGATGATGATTTTCATAGGGGACTATCTACAACCTAATCCACATAATCCCTGAAAATTTCATCGAAATCGGGTGGAAAATGTGGAAGTTATGGCCGTTACAAGGAATTCACATTTGCGCATGCGCAGTGGCTACTATCGGTCCTAAGGTAATGATTTTCATAGGGGACCATCTAAATACTAGTCTGTAACATCCCTGAAAATTTCATTGAAATCGGATGGAGAATGTAGAAGTTATGGCCGTTACAAGGAATTCACGTTTGCGCATGCGCAGACGCTTCTATCAGTCCGGGGATGATGATTTTCATAGGGGACCGTCTACACACCAACCCGCACAATCCCTGAGAATTTCATAGAAATCGGACAATAACTTCGTATAGTTATGCGCGTTACAAGGAATTCATGACAGACACACAGACACACAGACAGACAGACAGACAGACACACAGACACGGAACCAAAATTGTTCAGAAAGGTCTAAAACGCAAAACGCGAGTGGAAATTTTGATTTTGGAGAACTTTTTTTTTTCGTCCTTGAAAAGTGAAAACAAAGCTTCCGCTACCTTGGTAGACTCGGAAGCAATAGAACTTCCCATATGCGAACAACTCAAAACGTCTGCCAAGTGGGTGTGGCACATAGCTTCCTCGTATCCATAACCCGATTATATAGATCATCAGATGCATAGTAGTTAATCTCAAAATACCAATCTCCAAGTACCTTCCACTACCCTCATTGGGGACCATCTACACGCTAATCTGGACAATCCTAGACAATTTTATCAGATTCGGATGAAAAATTAAGTGAGTAGATGTATGTGATTGGATCAAAAAAATACTTAGCCTCGGCTGGGATTTGAACCCGCGACCCCTGGGGGGACAGTTGAAGTTACGGCTGTTACAAGTAATTCACGTTTGCGCATGCGCATTCGCTTCTATCAGTCCGGGGATGATGATTTTCATAGGGGACTATCTACAACCTAATCCACATAATCCCTAAAAATTTCATCGAAATCGGGTGGAAAATGTGGAAGTTATGGCCGTTACAAGGAAATTCACGTTTGCGCATGCGCAGTGGCTACTATCAGTCCGAAGGTGATGATTTTCATAGGGGACCATCTAATCACTAATCTGTAACATCCCTGAAAATTTCATTGAAATCGGATGGAAAATGTAGAACTTATGGCCGTTACAAGGAATTCACGTTTGCGCATGCGCAGTCGCTTCTATCAGTCCGGGGATGATGATTTTCATAGGGGACCGTCTACACACCAACCCGCACAATCCCTGAAAATTTCAAAGAAATCGGACAATAACTTCGTATAGTTATGCGCGTTACAAGGAATTCATGACAGACACACAGACACACAGACAGACAGACACGGAAGCAAAATTGTTCAGAAAGGTCTAAAACGCAAAACGCGAGTGGAAATTTTGATTTTGGAGAACTTTTTTTTTTCGTCCTTGAAAAGTGAAAACAAAGCTTCCGCTACCTTGGTAGACTCGGAAGCAAAATTGTTTAACACCCCCTCAAAATTTGTTGGTTTACGTTTCAAGGTACGTAGAATCCAAAAATCGAATACAAATTTGGCCGTCCTTCCGCCGTCCGCGGCACTTTCCCCACTTAGCATTGACCGATTTTGATGAAATTTGGTATGAAGGCTCCATTTGGGGTCTAGTTGTGCCCCAAAGATTTTGGTTGAAGTAGGTCACTTCTAAGGGTCGAACAATTAATTTTGAAATTTTGAAAACGCCCTAACTCAAAAAATTTTGATGTAAAGGTATTGTTTTTCCTTCAATTTAAGATTCTAAAGAATTTTTATAATTTTTTGAGACCACGTGGAGCTCTGTAGAACAAACCGTTCGCTCCCTACGATAATTTAAGGGTTGGACGTACGATAAATCAGAAACACGTTTAATTCAGAAAAAGACTGAACGTTACTAGGTCCATTACATAGGTAAATGAGGGTGTCCGTTTACTGGATTTTTCAAGTTTTTGGTCCATACCCAGTAGACGGACACTTTGTCCGCCTACTGAAAGTTGGGTGTTTTGCAGCTCCAGTAGACGGACAAGGCCATTTTCAAGTGATTATTTAAGAAATCGCCTGTTACACCAATTCCACGTCTTCGAGTGAATAACAACACACTAATGAAATGAGATTCATTGAATTGAAACGAAAAATGTGATTTCCATGCCTTATTTCCTCGGAGCACCTCCACAACCAAACAGATAACTCCATCAATAGGGACGGCACGATACCACCGATATATCGGAGTATCGATACTTTTGTGGTATCGATACCGATATTTGTATCGATACTTTTGATAAAAAAAACTCATACCGATATATTGGTATCGATACTTTTACCTGAAATATCGGAGGTATCGATACTTTCTTGACGATATTATCGATATTTTTGCCAGTGGAATAGTAAAAAAAAAACCAAATATCAAGTACTTAGATACCATACTATATCTGCCACTGAATAATACTCAGAATAGTATCAATCGAAACGATATATCGTTGTAATATCCTTCATCGATATTCAAAAACTTTCCACAGTAACCCTGTAACCTCGTATTTTCTTGCGGTTTTCACAAGGACCTAGGATACTAGGTCCATGGGTTTTCATTTCTCTGGGTTTCGTGATCAATTTGAGGTTCTTGTGACCATTGTTTTACTTTCCGGTTCACATCAATTTTTTTGATTTACTTTTTTAAATTCAAGTCAAAATTCACTTCACACCAAATGTTTGTTCTTATGATTCGATAATAAATATTATTAATTTGCAATGTAACTGATTTATTACCTACTTGATCCTTTCCATTTGTAGTGAATGAAAAAATCATTTCATTGAACGGAGAATTCTTGGGTTTAAGAATTGGAATAAATAAAAAAAATGGACCGACCTCAAAAATGATGTCCGTGAACACCAAAAAGGAAAAAATAATAATCTCAGCGAAAACACACTGATGTATTAGGTTGTTGGATATAAATATCTTGTCAACAGATGGTATGTTGGAATAACAGCAATTATTTGTAATGTGATTCACACTCATTGTCACACTCATATCCTCCATCATACGATAGCAGTGACGTACTACCCAATAGTTTTGGAACACTTATCTCTACTCGTATTCATGTTTTGTAATACTCACCAGATCATGTGAGTATTATTTAATAACCACAGTGTATCCAGATAGGTAGGTAGGTACGCATTGAAGTCGCCACCGTGCCCACCTGTAGACACAAACTAATCACCTTCCTTACTCGATGATCTGGTTAGCATTACAAGAGTAAGTACCTACCATTGAGTTAAAATGTGCTCCCCAAACTATCGGGTACCTAGTACGTCTCTGCTGCCATATGAGTATGATAGTAAGTGTGAACCTCCCTAGGAATGGTTGTGACGAGTAATTTGAGACTCTATTATTACATGAGACTGTTTATTTTATTGGTGGATATATTATATTGTAGCAACATACATTCGGAATCGTTGTTACCTAATTAACGTTCAAAACCGTCCACAATTTTAGCCAAAAAGATATATACGTTCATACTCGGTGTGGAAGCATGTCTGTGGTATGGGAGGTATGTACCTATATTTCCGAAAACGAATAAAATGTTGGTAAGTACAACATCTAGGAGACGTTTGTGTCTACAGGTGGGCACGGCGGCGACTTCAATGCGTACCTACCTACCTATCTGGATACACTGTGGTTATTAAGTAATACTCACATGATCTGGTGAGTATTACAAAACATGAATACGAGTAGAGATAAGTGTTCCAAAACTATTGGGTAGTACGTCACTGCTATCGTATGATGGAGGATATGAGTGTGACAATGAGTGTGAATCACATTACAAATAATTGCTGTTATTCCAACATACCATCTGTTGACAAGATATTTATATCCAACAACCTAATACATCAGTGTGTTTTCGCTGAGATTATTATTTTTTCCTTTTTGGTGTTCACGGACATCATTTTTGAGGTCGGTCCATTTTTTTGTTAAAAAGGTTTTTATTTTATTATTTTTCCATTTTATATTATTTTTTATTTTTCACTTTTTAGTGGTCCTCAATTTAAATCAGAAATTAATTTACCCGCAGTTTTTCGATCAGTTTTCGCAATGTAGATCTACTTCAGAAACTGTGCATCATTTCAGTAAGGTGAACTAGAAGCCATAGGGTGGACGACATTTTGTAATCCGGATCAGTTTCCATACGTGTAGATGAGTTTCCGTTTATGGATCAGTTTCAGGAGGTATTTGGGTCACTTTCCTTCTTAGCCATCTACTCTCATATCCCTTAACTGTTCGACTTCCCTCATATATCGTAGGTACTTGGTAGTTCTGACAACACAATTCAACAACTCAACCATGACATGATTGACGAGGGAGCTAAGTGCTACATCCACTTGATAGAAAACCCTTTATCACCTAACTGTACTATATACCTCATATTTGGTACGGCACTATTCAGTTCTGACGATCTCCTATACCATTACCTACCCTACTATTTATGAATGAAGAAGAAGCGATGTGCTACACCCACTTGGTAGAATACCCTCTCATCACCTAACTGTACTATATACCTCATATTTGGTACAGCACGATGTACTTCTGAAGATCTCCTTTACCATTACCTACCCAACTATAGTATGGATGATGAGGAAGCTATGTGCTACACCCACTTGGTAGAATACCCTCTCATCACCGAGTTCTACTATACACCTCATATTTGGTACGGCACTATGCAGTTATGACAATCTCCTATACTATTGCCTACCCAACTATATTATGGATGACGAGGAAGCTATGTGCTACACCCACTTGGTAGAATACCCTCTCATCACCTAACTGTACTATACACCTCATATTTGGTACGGCACTATGCAGTTATGACAATCTCCTATACTATTGCCTACCCAACTATATTATGGATGACGAGGAAGCTAAGTGCTACACCCACTTGGTGGAATACCCTCTCATTACCGAGTTGTACTATATACCTCATATTTGGTATGACACTATGCAGTTATGACAATCTCCTATACTATTGCCTACCCAACTATATTATGGATGACGAGGAAGCTATGTGCTACACCCACTTGGTAGAATACCCTCTCATCACCTAACTGTACTATACACCTCATATTTGGTACGGCACTATGCAGTTATGACAATCTCCTATACTATTGCCTACCCAACTATATTATGGATGACGAGGAAGCTAAGTGCTACACCCACTTGGTGGAATACCCTCTCATTACCGAGTTGTACTATATACCTCATATTTGGTATGACACTATGCAGTTATGGCAATCTCCTATACTATTGCCTACCCAACTATATCATGGATGAGGAGGAAGCTATGTGCTACACCCACTTGGTAGAATACCCTCTTATCACCTAACTGTACTATTTTATTTCTAATATTTGGTACGGCACTATGCAGTTCTGACGATCTCCTATACCATTACCTACCCAATCGTGTTATCACTAATGAGGGGGCTATGTGCTACACCCACTTGGTAGAATACCCTCTCATCACCTAACTGTACTATTATATCCCTAATATTTGGTACGGCACTATGCAGTTCTGACGATCTCCTATACCATTACCTACCCAACTATATTTTGGAGGAGGAGGAAGCTATGTGCTACACCCACTTGGTAGAATACCCTCTCATCACCTAACTGTACTATTATATCCCTAATATTTGGTACGGCACTATGCAGTTCTGATGATCTCCTATACCATTACCTACCCAACTATATTATGGATGAGGAGGAAGCTATGTGCTACACCCACTTGGTAGAATACCCTCTCATCACCTAACTGTACTATTATATCCCTAATATTTGGTACGGCACTATGCAGTTCTGACGATCTCCTATACCATTACCTACCCAACTATATTTTGGAGGAGGAGGAAGCTATGTGCTACACCCACTTGGTAGAATACCCTCTCATCACCTAACTGTACTATTATATCCCTAATATTTGGTACGGCACTATGCAGATCTGACGATCTCCTACACTGTTACCTACCCAACTATATTATGGATGAGGAGGAAGCTATGTGCTACACCCACTTGGTAGAATACCCTCTCATCACCTAACTGTACTATTATATCCCTAATATTTGGTACGGCACTATGCAGTTCTGACGATCTCCTATACCATTACCTACCCAACTATATTTTGGAGGAGGAGGAAGCTATGTGCTACACCCACTTGGTAGAATACCCTCTCATCACCTAACTGTACTATTATATCCCTAATATTTGGTACGGCACTATGCAGTTCTGATGATCTCCTATACCATTACCTACCCAACTATATTATGGATGAGGAGGAAGCTATGTGCTACACCCACTTGGTAGAATACCCTCTGTTATGACTGCGTGTCGGAGCGTGAAGGCGATCGGCTTCCTTCGGTTTTTGTCGATTTGATTGGTTCCTACTCAACGAAGACAAAGGACGGGACAACACTCGATGCCCGGCGCGGGTAACCGCAGACCGTGTGCAAGAGTGTTAAGATCGCCAGCTCGGATACATTCCTAGGCGCGATTGCTCGCCGACCCGGGGGATGCACCACATTTACCTATACCTAGTTGGAGGCAGACGACGACTAGGGTAAATGGGAGCAGAAGCCGGCGCGATGAGCTTTATCGCATACCGAGACCCTCCGATGAACTGTGGGCTTCAGAGAAGAGGCGAGGTAGATCGAGAAATAAACAAGTCGAGTTTTCGAAGACGAATGCATGAAGGGGAAGCCCTGAGTCCTCCTTTTATATGGACTTGACAAGGTAAGAAGAGGGTGGAAAAAGGTGACGTCAACTGATGTCACTGTTCCCCGTACCTCACCTTACCTACCGTGCATGGTGAGTCACTCAGGGTTTCCCTCGACCTTTATTGGAGAACTACACAGTTAAGAGTATGAGTCATTACATAGGTCCCCCAGTTCGTACAATAAAGATAAAATATTAAAATATTACGACAAGAATCGGTAAGGAACAATATATGAAAATATTATGACAAGAATCGTTAAGGAACAATATAGCATCGTGGCAGATAGAATTCAACCGAATGTGTTAATGAACAAAAATAACATACATTTGAATCAAATCGAGCGTAGACGAGAAGTCTTGAAGTGATGCGAAGACGCGGAGGCGAGTGATAGCGTCGTCTTGAACGGTGAAGACAAGCGCGCCGAACGTAGGGGAGCCACGCTGTCTGGAGCTATAGCGTGAGGCCCAGTAGGGTCTCGTCGGTAGGCTCCGACGCATTCTCCTTTTGGAGAATGTAAGTTCAAGTAGTGAAAATTGCCCGGACCGAAGTTTGAGGAGTCTCGCGCGGGCTTGGCGCCCTTTACGACGGCGAGGCTTCGGCCCGGGTCTTTGAACAGAGGAAATAGGAGTGGGTTGAGGGGGTAGGAGAGCAGAAACAGTAGCCTCAACTATTTGCGTAATTTGGTGAATATTGACGGTTTCTCCTATTTCTTGTTCATTTTTGTTAACAAATTCTGGCATATATTCTTCAGAATTGTTGTTCAATTTTGCTTTATAATATTCCATGATTGTTTTGGCTCGTTTCTTGAATACTGGAAGTTCGATGGTTGCAACTTTCCATGTTGCATTGTGTTTCGGCGATGACGGAAAACGAAATTGTTTGTATTCGGCGGAAGTCATGACCGAAAGTTTCGAGGGTCTGCGGCGAATGATCGGTGGCTTATCAGTTCGCCCGTTGGCGGCATTTGACGGCATCTGCATACGAGCGGCCGTGCTGAGTCCCTTTCGTCCCGATGTAGGAGGTTTGGTTGGACGTGTAGGTTTCCTGATCGTCGGCATGACTGCAGGTCGTCGAAAGTCCGTGTGCCTCGTTGCCTCGTTGTGCCTTGTATACAACGGCGGTTTGCTCGGAAGTCGGCGGGTGACGTTGGTCGGCGGGCGGAAGATTTCCCGTAATTCTTCTTCCGTGAATAGCAGATTCATTGCGCTGATTATTGTCGGCGCTGAGTCGATGTACCAGTGTCGAAGGGTAGGCGTCGAATGATTCGAGTAGGCTTGTGTCCGGAGGTACCTCAGGTAAATCCGTCCCTGTGGTGGTGGGGGAAATACCGAAAGCCGGCCGACACCTACTGAGAGAGACGGTTACCTGGGAGCCGTCAATAAGCAGCGTAGCCGTTCGCTCTCCTTTGTTAACCACTTCGTAGGGGCCGGAGTAGAGGGGGTTCAAGCCTTTCCGAAGCCCTTCTTCTCGCAAAAACATCCTTTTTGCGTTTTGGAATGTATCGGGGAAAACCCGTGGGCGTTTGTCCGTTGAGGGTTTTGCGGGCGGTCGGTGATATTCCGTCGGTTGAGGCGGAAATAGGTCAGCAGGGAGGCGGAGGGGCGCACGAAAAGTACGTTCGGCGGCGCTATAGCCGTCCGAATACCGAATGGTAGTGCGGAGCCCTAATAAAATGGTCGGAAGATCCTTAGACCATGATGGCGAAGAAGTAGCAGTACGTAGGGCGTTTTTTAAATCCCTATGCCATCGCTCGATTTTTCCGTTCGATTCGGGATGGTAGGCTGTCGTGCGATTGCGTTTGATGCCGAATTTTTTCAGGAATTCGGAGAATTCTGCACTCTCAAATTGCCTGCCTTGATCGGTAATAATCGTTAATGGACAACCGAATCGCGCTATCCAATTGTTAAGGATGCCGTCAGTAACCGCCTTTGTAGTTATTGTTCGTAATGGGATACATTCCGGCCAGCTGGTATGCCTGTCGATTAGGGTTAACAGATATTTATAACCTTGCGAATCCGGAAGAGGCCCCACGAGATCAACGTTTAATTCTTCGAAGGGAAGCGAATCGTCAAATTCCGCTGGGCGAATTTGAGGGTGGCGGAATTCTTTGAATTTCGAACATTTGGCGCATGCCTGTACATATTCCCGTATTTCCGTGTTCATTCGAGGCCAAAAAAGTTTCGCGCGAATTAGGTCTCGTGTTGCGCGTATTCCTGGATGACTAAATGAATGATAGTGTTCAATTAATTTGCGGCGAAGTCGTTTAGGAACAAACGGGCGAGGCATGTCCGATGTCGTATCACACCACAGTGAGAGGTCGAGCGCAGGTACCTGGGTTTCTTCGAGACGCCCGGTCGAAATAAGGTTGCGGAACTCGGGTGATTCATCGGTCTGTTGATTTAGGTAAATATCTTTCCCGGACGGAAAAGTCGTGAGCTCGTGAAGTTCGAGCGAAGGCCGAGATAATGTGTCAGCGACTACGTTGGAGGTGCCCGGTGTATATCGGATATCAGTCGTGAATTGGCTGATAAACTCCATTTGCCTAATACGACGAGGCGAGGCCGTTTTTCGGTCTTGATGGAGCGACGTGGTGAGCGGTTTGTGGTCAGTTACAATATGAAAAGTACGTCCCTCTACGAAGTCTCTGAAATGCTTTACACTTTCGTAAATAGCCAGAAGCTCCTTATCGAAAGTGGAGTACTTCTGTTGAGCTGTTGATAAAGTTTTAGAGAAAAATCCGAGGGGTGACGTCTCGTTGTTGACCTCCTGTTGTAACACCGCGCCAATTCCGACGTCCGAGGCATCCGTAGTAATGGAGAGTCGACCTTTCGGGGAAGGATGAGCCAGCGTAGTTGCATTTTGCAAATCGTTTTTGCATTTATTGAATGCGGATTTCATTTCCTCCGTCCATTCAATCGTGCGACGGTCCTTCTTTTTGGAAGGCTGTGGAATCGCATTTATTAACGGCTGTTGGTGTATAGCCGCGTTCGGAATGTGCCGTCTGTAAAAATTTAACATCCCCAGAAACCTGCGTAGGTCGGTGACAGTAGTCGGAAGAGGGAATGTCGTGAGATTGTCCACCTTCTTAGGTACCGGTCGAATCCCATTTTCGTTTACAATATGACCGAGACAGGTCACTTCGTTTTTCGCAAGGACGCATTTTTCCTTGTTTACAGTGAGACCCTCAGCAGCGAAGACGTCGAGGACTGCTTTTACATGGCGTTCATGTTCCTTGATGTTTCGGGACGCGATTAAAACGTCATCTAAGAAACAAAAGACAAAGTCGAAGTCTCGAAGGATTTGGTCCATATATCGCTGCCATGACTGTGCAGCGTTTTTCAATCCGAAATTCATTTTGCGGTATTCGTATAACCCAAAGGGCGTTATAATCGCTGTTTTCGGAACGTCTTGAGGATTCACATCGATGTGATGAAACGCACGCGATATGTCGAGCGTGGAGAAAACCGTACATCCGTGGAGGTGAGACGAAAAATCTCGAAGATGCGGAACGGCGTATTGGTCTCCGACAGTGCGTTCGTTCAGTCGTCGATAATCACCGCAAAAACGCCAAGTACCATTAGGTTTAGGTACCGCGTGAAGTGGACTCGCCCAAGGTGATTTCGAAGGTTGAATTATTCCGTCGTTGATGAGTTGCTTGAAATGTTCTTTCGTTTGACGGAGTTGCTCGGGGTGAAGACGTCTACTTTTCGCTGTGACAGGTGGACCTTTCGTTTCGATGAAATGCTTGACCGTGGAGAGATGCGACGAGGATCGAGGCTCCGGTCGATATTTAGCGAGCATGTTGATGAAGGTCGGCGGAGTAGGTTCGGTAGTGACGCCGGAATTGACCGTGTTGACGTACCCTCGTATAGGTTTTTGCGAATTAGGGTTGAATAATGATCGATTTTTTAGGTCAACGTGTAAGCCAAAATATCCGAGAAAATCAGCTCCGATAATGGGTCGTTTTACGTCCGCAACTACAAAAGTCCATTCGTATATGTCGTTTTGTAGATAAACCTTCGTTGTAAAATTACCATAGGTCGTTATGGCGGTGCCATTCGCGGCGAAAAGTAGGTAGTCGGATGTTTTGTTCTTCCGATGAACTAAAGAGTTCGGAAGAATTGAGATGCTAGCCCCCGTATCGATCAAAAAAGGTATATTATTCTTATGGCATTTGACGAATAGTCGGTTGGAAATGTCTTGGAAAGGGGCGCCCGCCTTGTAAACAGGCGGGCCCGCTAGTTTTCCTGCCATCGTACCTTTTTGAATGAACAAGGCTGTCGACATTTAGTCGCCTTGTCGCGGTATTTAAAATGGTACCAGCACATACCTTTTTGTTGAGTCGGAGATTGCGGACGAGGTTGCTGGTACTGTCGTGCGGGGCTATTTCGTCTCGGAGGTCGCTTCGTAGCTACCGCCTCAGTATTACAGTCCGGTTCGATTTGATGAACCGCTGCGGCGCTACGTATTTCGTGCGTAGCATCTGCGATCGGCGCGAGGAATTCTGGAGTTTTGTCCATCCACGGAGCAATAGACATTTGGACCGCGATGGGTAGCGCCTTGATCCAAAATGCTTTTAGGATGTCGTTAGGCGTGAGGTCCCCCAGATGATGGCGCATTTGGCGTAAAAGCTGGGAAGGCTTGAGGTCCCCCAGTGGCCGATGCTCGGTGAGTGCCGTGATCCTCGCATGCCGAGACGGCTCGAAGATTTCGATGAGCCGTTGTTTGAGGTCGTCGTATGGTGTCACAAGCTGGGCTTGTGTTAAGTCCGCCGCTTGAACTGCCACATCATAGGGCAGTAGAGGGATGGTCCGGGTGAAGCGAGCGCGCTGCGTGTTTACATGCGCGCCGGTGAAAGCCGCGTCGAGCTGTATAAACCACAGCCGGGGATCCTCTCGGTAGAACGGCGGAAGCGTGAGCGGGATTGAGACCTTCGTGGCCTCGGCGAAGTCCGGTGCGGGCGGCGGTAGCGGTGGGTCCATAATCCTCGAGTTAGCTTCGTGTTGAATAGCAAACCAAAAACGTGCGGGGTCACCAATGTTATGACTGCGTGTCGGAGCGTGAAGGCGATCGGCTTCCTTCGGTTTTTGTCGATTTGATTGGTTCCTACTCAACGAAGACAAAGGACGGGACAACACTCGATGCCCGGCGCGGGTAACCGCAGACCGTGTGCAAGAGTGTTAAGATCGCCAGCTCGGATACATTCCTAGGCGCGATTGCTCGCCGACCCGGGGGATGCACCACATTTACCTATACCTAGTTGGAGGCAGACGACGACTAGGGTAAATGGGAGCAGAAGCCGGCGCGATGAGCTTTATCGCATACCGAGACCCTCCGATGAACTGTGGGCTTCAGAGAAGAGGCGAGGTAGATCGAGAAATAAACAAGTCGAGTTTTCGAAGACGAATGCATGAAGGGGAAGCCCTGAGTCCTCCTTTTATATGGACTTGACAAGGTAAGAAGAGGGTGGAAAAAGGTGACGTCAACTGATGTCACTGTTCCCCGTACCTCACCTTACCTACCGTGCATGGTGAGTCACTCAGGGTTTCCCTCGACCTTTATTGGAGAACTACACAGTTAAGAGTATGAGTCATTACACCCTCTCATCACCTAACTGTACTATTATATCCCTAATATTTGGTACGGCACTATGCAGTTCTGACGATCTCCTATACCATTACCTACCCAACTATATTTTGGAGGAGGAGGAAGCTATGTGCTACACCCACTTGGTAGAATACCCTCTCATCACCTAACTGTACTATTATATCCCTAATATTTGGTACGGCACTATGCAGTTCTGACGATCTCCTATACCATTACCTACCCAACTATATTATGGATGAGGAGGAAGCTATGTGCTACACCCACTTGGTAGAATACCCTCTCATCACCTAACTGTACTATTATATCCCTAATATTTGGTACGGCACTATGCAGTTCTGACGATCTCCTATACCATTACCTACCCAACTATATTTTGGAGGAGGAGGAAGCTATGTGCTACACCCACTTGGTAGAATACCCTCTCATCACCTAACTGTACTATTATATCCCTAATATTTGGTACGGCACTATGCAGTTCTGATGATCTCCTATACCATTACCTACCCAACTATATTATGGATGAGGAGGAAGCTATGTGCTACACCCACTTGGTAGAATACCCTCTCATCACCTAACTGTACTATTATATCCCTAATATTCGGTACGGCACTATGCAGTTCTGACGATCTCCTATACCATTACCTACCCAACTATATTTTGGAGGAGGAGGAAGCTATGTGCTACACCCACTTGGTAGAATACCCTCTCATCACCTAACTGTACTATTATATCCCTAATATTTGGTACGGCACTATGCAGATCTGACGATCTCCTACACTGTTACCTACCCAATCGTGTTATCACTAATGAGGGGGCTATGTGCTACACCCACTTGGTAGAATACCCTCTCATCACCTAACTGTACTATTATATCCCTAATATTTGGTACGGCACTATGCAGTTCTGACGATCTCCTATACCATTACCTACCCAACTATATTTTGGAGGAGGAGGAAGCTATGTGCTACACCCACTTGGTAGAATACCCTCTCATCACCTAACTGTACTATTTTATTTCTATTATTTGGTACGGCACTATGCAGTTCTGATGATCTCCTATACCAATACCTGCCTAACTATATTATGGATGAGGAGGAAGCTATGTGCTACACCCACTTGGTAGAATACCCTCTCATCACCTAACTGTACTATTATATCCCTAATATTTGGTACGGCACTATGCAGTTCTGACGATCTCCTATACCAATACCTGCCTAACTATATTATGGATGACGAGGGAGCTATGTGCTACACCCACTTGGTAGAATACCCTCTCATCACCTAACTGTACTATTTTATTTCTATTATTTGGTACGGCACTATGCAGTTCTGATGATCTCCTATACCAATACCTGCCTAACTATATTATGGATGAGGAGGAAGCTATGTGCTA
Organism: Apolygus lucorum; assembly: GCA_009739505.2. Taxonomy (NCBI): domain Eukaryota; kingdom Metazoa; phylum Arthropoda; class Insecta; order Hemiptera; family Miridae; genus Apolygus; species Apolygus lucorum. Next base: position 68,870,815 of record CM019178.2, read on the forward strand.
CACCCACTTGGTAGAATACCCTCTCATCACCTAACTGTACTATTATATCCCTAATATTTGGTACGGCACTATGCAGTTCTGACGATCTCCTATACCAATACCTGCCTAACTATATTATGGATGACGAGGGAGCTATGTGCTAAACCCACTTGGTAGAATACCCTCTTATCACCTAACTGTACTATTTCATTTCTAATATTTGGTACGGCACTATGCAGTTTTGACGATCTCCTATACCATTACCCACCCAACTATATAATGGATGAGGAGGAAGCTATGTGCTACACCCACTTGGTAGAATACCCTCTTATCACCTAACTGTACTATTATATCCCTAATATTTGGTACGGCACTATGCAGTTCTGACGATCTCCTATACCATTACCCACCCAACTATATAATGGATGAGGAGGAAGCTATGTGCTACACCCACTTGGTAGAATACCCTCTTATCACCTAACTGTACTATTATATCCCTAATATTTGGTACAGCACTATGCAGTTCTGACGATCTCCTTTACTATTACCCACCCAATCGTGTTATTAGTGTTGAGAGAGCTATGTGCTACACCCACATGGTAGAATACCTAACTAACAGTACTATGATTATCCTTCATATTTGGTAGGAAAACTCACATACTCGAGCATTGATAAACACGTTTGATACGGCTCATGCAGGTTCTGAGCGAATAACCCAGTATAATTCCCCCCTTTCTCATCACCGCAGCACCTTTTAGTTATCGGAACCCCCCTCATATAGTATATCATTTTAAAGCTTACAATCAGACCTTTAATTTGACTATACACAAATGGTCCTCCATCGACTCAGTCGGAAGTAACAGGGCAAGAAGAGTGAATGCGGACCAATATTCCCGAAAAGGGGACCCACGTTTTTCAACTTCATTCACAAATTTTCGATACTTCTAACAAAGCAAAATGAAATCTGTTTGAAACGGGACCACCACGGATACTTGTAGAACAAATTTCAAAAAGAACCAGACAGATTGGTACCAAAATAAAGAAATGCAAGCGACTCGGACATACAAAAAAAAAAAAAAAAAAAAAATCGTCGTCCCACGACAACCCGAATTGAGTACCTCCTCTTTCGCGCGCCTTCGGCGCGTTGAAGTCGGTCAATAAAATGAAATGATCATTCATTTTTATTAGGTAAATTTTAAATTATTGACTTTTATTAATATATTTATAATGTTAATATTTATAATTCTTGATTAATGGAGTTTTTATTTGGTTTGCGAAATCATTTGTGGGTTAATTTGAAGTATCGATAGTATCGATACTTTGAGCCGATATTATCGAAGTATCGATATCTAATAATATCGGTATCGAAAAGATATCGAGTATCGATACTTCCTGAGAAATATCATATCGAAAGAAGTATCGATACTTCGGAGTATCGTGCCGTCCCTATCCATCAAGGGTTTTCAGTACAAGCAGTGTTGCACCACTTTTGTCAATTTCCCAACATTAACAGCTACGCTTTTTGGAGGTTGTTAGACTTGTTCCTAGCAAAGAGAAGGTTTTGTGAAGGAAAAGGACATACGCACAATCGCCCCAACAAACTCTGAACTTATTTACGAGGGGAAAACTGCACCAGTGTCCGTCTATTGGGCCTGTCCGTTAATGGGCCTGTCCGTTAAAGTTGTTACAATTATCCATGTAAAACAATTGTGTGTGGATTATGCAACTGTAAATAAATAAATAAATAAAATAAATAAATGGGCTCATCTACCGTAGATATTTTGCACTTCTTCAGAATCTTGATGGATACAGGTAGCTTGCTGGATACTGTTTATTTTTAAAATAATTACTGGTACTAAGTGAACTTACATTATGTAGTACTAAGTTATTTATGCGAATATCATAAAATAGGATTTTGTGTCCAAAACTTCACTCCTCCAATCATTTCATCATGTTGTAAAGCACTTTTTCAAAAGACTTATTTAGGTTTTGAAAAATAAATAAGACTGTACAATTCATTGCTTAGCTTTATTTATTGGGATTTGTTGCACTCTACGTCATTCGTTTACTAATATTCGTACGGCTGAAGTGAGCCAACTACTTTACCAATTTGCTCTAACAACTGTGGCGGTTAGGAGTGATATATCCTTCTCAGCCCATCTTTCTTATCATGCTCAGCAAGTTGAAAGTGTTCACCATAGCCTTCAACATAAACAGTCGTTATTAATTTCATAGTTTATCATAATTTATTGGTACATTTCAACGAACGAAACTCTTAGCATGTAAGATGCATTTTGATCTGCCCTATTCTATGGCGGGTACCGTTTATAATGAGTGAAATATCGTAGGTAGGTACGTATGGCTGAAAAGCTACACTTCAATACCTCGAACAGCGGTCATCTTTCTCCTTTCTCTGTATACCTCCGAATCCCCTGTTCTCAAATGTATAATATTGTTTATTCCGTATCTCTGAAACTGTCATCATATTTCTACTTCCAACTCAATAATTTTGATGTAAATGTGCATGCATTCCAGGGGACGTCCCATCGGATAAGCATTAGGTCAATTTAAACCAGTTGGTGAGCATGGAACATGTTTTAGCCAAGTTTAGTGCAGAACCTTTAATCGTAGGTAAGTATAGTACAAAAGTTATACTATCCTTAGCAACATAATCTAAAATGCACTAAAAAACGTCTGCCAAGTGGGTGTGGCACATAGCTTCCTCGTTTCCATAACCCGATTGTGTAGATGATCCAATGCATAGCAGTTAATCTTAAAACATCGAAACAAGTTAATCTGTAACATCCCTGAAAATTTCATTGAAATCGGATGGAAAATGTAGAAGTTATGGCCGTTACAAGGAATCCACGTTTGCGCATGCGCAGTCGCTTCTATCAGTCCGGGGATGATGATTTTCATAGGGGACCGTCTACACACCAACCCGCACAATCTCTGAAAATTTCATAGAAATCGGACAATAACTTCGTATAGTTATGCGCGTTACAAGGAATTCATGACAGACACACAGACAGACAGACACACAGACAGACAGACACGGAACCAAAATTGTTCAGAAAGGTCTGAAACGTAAAACTCGAGTGGAAATTTTGATTTTGGAGAACTTTTTTTCTTCATCCTTGAAAAGTGAAAACAAAGCTTCCGCTACCTTGGTAGACTCGGAAGCAAAAACGCTGCAAATTATTACACAACGGTTTATTATTTTTATATAGATCACTCGTCTACAAAATCACCAACCATCCAATATGAAGAAAAAAAGAACAAAAAAAAAAAAAAAAAAAAAATCAAATAAATCAAAAAAATTCAAAAAAAACTCGGCGCTTTGCGCCTCGGCGGGGGGCTCCGCCCCCTGCACCCCCCGGTTTATTTCTTTTTCCATACTCTGTATGAAATCATAGGAACACAGAATGTGTTTTTGCGATGCTAGTCATCCGTTAAATAAAAAACAACAATAATAAATGTGGAGTCTTTGGCAATAATAAAATAAATAATTGTTAGACATTTAATTTGGTCTAAAACCCTATAAATGTTATATAAATAAATATGTAACTACAAGAAAAATACTATATAAATTGAGAGCTTTCCAACGAATGGTGAACAATTTCTGTGCAATGAACACTGCGGGAGTTCTATTTCCTTACCAACGGCTTGGTTGCACGTGAAAATCATTATAAAAGGCGCGTAACGGTTTTTTCTGTCGCTTTTTCGTGACGATTTTTTTTCGGTAGGTCATCGCAAAAACACATTCTGTGTTAAAATCAAAATCATCAACCATCGATCGCATTTCGGTCAGCTCTAATTTGAACGGAGATTAGGCCTCTTTTGCGATTCACACTCGTGTTTTGTTTTATATGAATATATATTTCAATATAAACCCTTAAATTTCCGTAGGGAGCGAACGGTTTGTCCTACAGAGCTCCGCGTGGTCTCAAAAAATTCTAAAATTTCTATAGAATCTTAAATTGAAGGAAAAACAATACCATTATATCGAAATTTTTTGAGTTAGGGCGTTTTCAAAATTTTTAAAATTGATTTTGGAACCCTTAGGAGTGACCTACATCATCCAAAAGCTTCGGGGCACAACTAGACCCCAAATGGAGCCTACATACCAAATTTCATCAAAATCGGTCAATGCTAAGTGGCAAAAGTGCCGCGTACGGCGGACGGACGGCCAAATTTTTATTCGATTTTTGGATTCTACGTACCTTGAAACGTAAACCATCAAATTTTGAGGGGGTGTTAAAATTTTTTTTTTCTTGGTCGATTCCAAAGGGTCTTTATTGAAAATAATAAACCAAAACCGGAGTGTTGAAAAAGGCGCGTGACCGTCGCACGTCCCCATTTCGCGTAACGTTTTTCGGGTAGGACCTAGTTACCCTAGGGCAAAAACACGTTCCGTGTTATTAAAAATACTACATCTCCCAAATCTAGTCGTCATTGAAAAACCATGTCTGCAAGTCTACCCTAGACATCCACCTTCGCCCTTAGTAGGTGCATTACTGAAGTACCCTAGGAAATCTGGTCGCCTTATTACCTGTGAAATGTATCACGAGTGTAATGGAGTATCTATTACAGAGTGTAAAGTATGTAAAATTTTACATTGATATGCTCTGGTCGTCGAGTTTGACAAGTCATCCCTCACCGTGTAGAATGTGGCTCGAGTGGCGATCAATCCCAGGAAAGATTTCCCTCGAATCGTCAGTGGATGACGACAGAATGTCATCCCGTTGAGTAAAATTCGGCGGTATTCGACTCCGCATTTGTACCAGGGAGTGTTGTACAGAGCAGTAAATACTTCGGTGTTCTGTAATATAGATGGTAGGAACATCACCTCATAAAAATAAATAACATTTCTGTATTCCATTTTCGGAAACCTTCACCGCATTGTTTTGTGTTTAGTTTCAGAGGTTCGTTAAAAAGTATTGAAAAAAACAAACCTGATAGCCATAATGTCCATAAAAAATAATACCTGATCTGCCATAATTTCCATTCTATCACAAAGCACAGCCGTACAAAGCACTTGGACCACGAGGAACACCAGGCCTTTTATTGCGATTGAAATGGTTAGATTAGGCTAAAAACAACGAACACATGTAATCAGCGAATCAATGTTATTCTACATTTAAATAATGAGGTGCTGAGTTTCACCGACTCGAATTTTTATAATAAATAGTTTACCTAATTGGAGAATTCATCGTGGAGATTTGCAGGAAACGACGGATTCTCCAATAAAATAATAAAGTAGGTAATTTATAATTGAATTGGCCAGTGGTGAAAGGAACTAAGTGCAAAAAATCGAATTTTTTTTATTGTTGATTTGGGTTCTCCTCCGCAAGACACATCTTTTCACACATGTGGTGGTGAAAAGAACTAAGTTCTCGCTTCAGATTGTCAGATATTCGTCTCCACCACGGAGCGTTTCGTGGAGAAAAGAACTAAGTGTGCCCTTCAACATAGAGATGGGCAAAACGGTTCACCAAGAAGAACGGCTCTGAGCGCTCCGCTCATTCAAAAGATCCGGATCTTTTCGACGGATCAGTGGCTCTTTTTGGCTCTTTTGAGCTCGTATTTATTGTAGAGATGAAAATACGATGAAAAACGCTACAAATTGTTACACAACGGTTTATTTTAGTTCTGCCCGGAAATGTTTATTCGATTATTGTACTCTACACTACCTTGAATCCTAAGCCATGAAATTTTGAGGGCGAGAGGGAATAATTTCTCTGTTGCTCGATTCCAATGGTTCGTTATTGAAAATAATAACCCAAAAAGCGCTGTTGTTCAATAAAGATGCTCAACAAATCCTTCAAAAATCAACGAAAATTAATAAATGAACACGATTAAAGCAATGAATAAGTAAGACTTGAAAATACAGTTTTTTGGTAAAATATTTATTTATATGAAATCTGCATTTTTTTGTGCCTCTAATGACAAAACACAATTCTGAGCGACCCATCTCTACTTCAACACCTGATGACGGGTCTCTGCGGGCATGTCCGTTGATCAAAGTACTTTGTTTCTCTTCAATAAACAACAAACTTATTATATCAAGCAGTTTCGTGAACTTTTTCACCTCAGTCTGCTTTCTCCTGCGTTGAGGTACTGTGTTGAGCGATTCATTTCTTTAAAAATGGGTCCCAAACGTATAAGAGATGAAGCTGGACATAAACGTCAAGTAATTAAGAAAAAAGACTGCAAGGCCTTCAGTTAATCAGTAATAGTGGAAAGAGTGTGCCTCCTCAAGTAACTGGACCGCCATGTTCGTAAGTACCTACCAAAATATCATAGCTTAGTCACCCAACTTTTTACAAAGATACGCGCTTATTTAGCGCCAAGAAGTTGGAGGATGTTGGCAAACTAAGACAGTGTGTCCCTGAAGCGTTTAAGCAATTTTATGTGAAAAAACTGGCTTAGCCAACTCAGGAATAAGAAGATGTAGAACAAACGTGAGAAAAAAATGGAGAAAAATGAAGAAAAAAATATAAAAAATCGAAATGACTATCTATATACATAATATTCAATAAGTTTACAAAGTTATTCGTTCAAATAAAGATATTTCGTCATATTCGGTCTTAATTTTCTTCATGCCCAGGTAATCAAGTGGTGAAAGGCACTAAGTTCCCAAAATGTAACATTTTTTTTGGTTATACCCCTCTAAATTATACCCCTCAGTTCAATGCTGTTTGAACATCTCTTTTATTGGCCTTCCAAAAGAAAAAAAACTGGGTCAAAATCGAGCGCTTTAGTTAAACTAAGCAGTTTTTTGCTTCTCCTGAAAAGTGGCGTTTTTGCACTTAGTTCCCTTCACCATTTGAATTCAATTGTAAGTACACAAGTAAAGTAAAGCTGGTGGTTTGGTGGAGCTGGTAATCTCCGCGCTAGTACACTTTTGTTGTCTTAATAATTACAAATTTCAGCATCTTTGTTACTGCTTGTCAGCTCCTCGCCGGTAAATCGGTATTCCTAATGAGGCTCTCTGTGGAATATTAGCTTTTTGGATCCAATAGGAGCAAATTTAGCTCACTCACCTGATAATAAGGAAAGTGTTTAGCTTATCATTTGTACTGTGCTGTCCAAAGAGAGGCTCCAGTAAAATGTAAGCTTTGTGATGCAAACAGGAACGAATTTAGCTCACTCAGATGGCCAAGGAGGAGGTCAGTATGTTATTTGAACGAACGGGTGCAAATTTAGTTTTGTTCATCTCGTCTGGAAGAGAGGCTCAAACCCGTCAAGTCCCAGAAAAGATCCCTTTGAAAATTAACCTACGAAGGGCCAGTAGGAGCAAATTGAGGTCGCCCTGCTGATCAGGGCAGGACTTAGTTTGACATCGGTTCATCATGCTCACCCCAATTTCTGAATATTGAATTGAATATTGAATATTGAATGAATTGAATTGAATATTGAATATTAAACTCTGCCCACTTACTAAATAAATTAAATTATATCACTCCACAATACTAAAACGTCTGCCAAGTGAGTGAGGCACATAGCTTCCTCGTATCCATAACCCGATTATATAGATGATCAGATGCATAGTAGTTAATCTCAAAACACTAATCTCTAAGTACCTTTCACTACCCTCATAGGGGACCATCTACACGCTAATCTGGACAATCCTAGAAAATGTCATCAAGTTCGGATGAAAAATGTAAGTGAGTCACAACTCAAAAAATTTCTCAGTTTGGCTGGGAGTCGAACCCGGGACCTCTAGGTGGAAGTCAGACTCGCTGCATAATATGCATAATATGCAGCTCATATTATGAGCTATGGGGGCCTGACAATACCTTATGTAGGATTTGAGATTCTGACGTACGCACGGCTGTTACAAGGATTTTACGTTCGCGCATGCGCATCGGCTACTATCAGTCCGGGGGTGGTGATTTTCATAGGAAACCATCTAAATACTAATCTGTAACATCCCTGAAATTTTCATCGAAATCGGATGGAAACTGTAGAAGTTATGGCCGTTACAAGGAATTCACGTTTGCGCATGCGCAGTCGCTTCTATCAGTCCGGGGATGATGATTTTCATAGGGGACCGTCTACACACCAACCCGCACAATCCCTGAAAATTTCATAGAAATCGGACAATAACTTCGTATAGTTATGCGCGTTACAAGGAATTGATGACAGACGGACAGACACACAGACAGACAGACACGGAACCAAAATTGTTCAGAAAGGTCGAAAATGCAAAACGCGAGTGAAAATTTTGATTTTGGAGAACTTTTTTTTTTCATCCTTAAAAAGTGAAAACAAAGCTTCCGCAACCTTGGTAGACTCGGAAGCAAAATTCAGCAATCAACTCGGAACATGGCAATCCAACTATCGTCACCATAAGTCAAAATGCTTGTCAAACGGAAACTAAGTTCTTTGAAAAAGATTGATACGGCGTTTTCATCATGTTTCGAAGATCCATTCCGATCTATAGAATCTGAATGAGAGCACTCTCAAAAATGCAGCACGTTATTACACAATGGTTTAATATTTTACTGTATAGATCACCCGTCTGCGTAGAACGCGGGTTCCAATGCTAAAATTCTATTATTATTGCATATTCTAATTCGATTGCAATAAGATCGTTATATGAGAGTTGTGAGTGCTTTCATTACGAAATTTGGTTGTTGATGTAAAACCAACTGTGTGACAAGAAAATCTCTACTAAAGAAAGACACCGGTTCTAACTGGCTATCTAACTCTATTCAAAGGATTTGATCAGCTGAAATTTGAACGGAAATTAATACAATGTATAAATAGTAAGTCATACTATTTCCGTCAGTGAAATTTTTTTGCGATTCACACTCGTGTTTCTGATTTGTAAGTCCAACCCTCAAGTCCTCATGGGGAGGTAAAGGTTTGTCCTACGGAGCTCTGGGTGGTCTCATTCGATTCTAAAAATTCAATTCTACTTAAAATCGGCGAAAAAAAAACAATATTTTGATATCGAGAGTTTTAGAGCGTTTTGAAAATTACATCTACTATTTATCACCCCTTTGAAGTGACTGACACTAACCAAATACACAAATTTCATCAAAATCGGTCCATGGGAACTAAGGAAAGTGCCGCGTACGGCGGAGGGACGGAAATGTGTATATTCGATTTTTGGATTCTACGTAGGTACTACCTCAAAACGTAAGTAAAAATAATTTACCAAAATCTAGCTTACATCGTTAGAATTGTCAAGTTCTATTCTATGTGAAGTTCTAGCTCGTGTTTACTAATTAATATCAGGTACTTATTGATTCAATCTATTTTTCCACCTCAATGTTTATTTCACACTACTTAATATGATTGTTATGACTGTTTGAAACTTTGACTAACTCAAAAAATGATGAATTTATAAATGCTAAAAAAAGTTAATTTGAATTCCTAGTACCTATTGAAATGAAGGGATGGTGATGTAAGTTTTAGAGACGAAAATTACTAACCCGCCTGTAATTTTTGAACATGTGGGAACTTAAGGGTTAAGTAGATGGGGGTAGTAGTAGATAGGAAGGAGGAAGCTCGGCCAGAAACCAGATAACTTCCTGACGGTTAAGGAAAGTAAGAAAAACAAATGAAAAGAGTAAGAAAAAAAAAGTATCGTAAAGATGAGGCAAGGGTGCTTGTTGAATGAGTGACGTCAAAGGTTTGAGTAAGTACGAATGAGGGCTGATGGTGGAGCCGAGTATTTAACCCTGGAATGGAATCGTCACGTAAATTTTACACCTGTGGCCTTGAAACAGTCGCCCACCCCACTAGCGAAAAGGGCGGGAAGGCACCACCCCACCTATGCTGTCCCTAGGGTGTCCCCCTTCAGTTGCGCATGCCCTCTGCCACCGAGTTTGTCACTGTTGTCTCCCACAGGCCAGTAAACTGAACTCATGGTGTAATTTTTACAACGTTTCCAATAAAGTAGGTAGAACGGTGTAATTTTCACACCAAGTTTCCATTCCCTGCCCCATTCATGGTGTCAAAATAACATCATTTTTGTTTCACAAAACAGCCTTATTTAAAAAAAAAACAGTAATATTCCTAAATCTTCTATTGCTTCCGAGTGTGAGCTGCCGCTCACTGGAACACCTCTCCAGTAGGGCGGGGCTGGGTCAGTCCAACGACCCCCTTCGGCCTGACTCGTAGGTGACGTCACTTCCGACCAACCCGAAGACGCCAAATACCATCTCGCGCGTCCTCCCCCCTCCGGCCGGAGAAGCGCCAACAGCTTCTCCCCCACCATCACCGCCGTCCCCGCCAACACCACCCAGCGGGGCGGAGGGGGGAGAAGACGGAACCTCGAGTCAGGCCTGGACGACACTACTCCACTCCCGACCTCTGCCAAGTTAACGTCCATTGTGAACTCCGCGCCCGTGAGTCGTCTAACCGCCCCAGTATCCCCCCACGCCGCCACGCTGTACGACCCCCTGGACATCAGCGTCGCCACGAAACCATCCTTGCCACACTGCATCGAAAGGTTACCTACAGGCCCCAACGTGAGTGCACAAACTAATTATACTATTTTTCCATTGGCCAATGAATAGGAGTGACGTGTAGTCATAAGAGTAAACTTTACAGAGTCTTGAGTAACATTTCGCCACGATTTTCAACTGAACATTTTAATTTAGAGAAGATAGTAAATTCACTGATTGATCCCTTGATATTCTGACCTCGCAATGAAACTGAAACACAAAAAGGAATAAATGAATGTATTGACGATTAGGAAACTCATACTTGTTTTATACTCACAAGAACATTCGTACTTACCTTATTTTTCGCCTTCTGCAAAAACCCTCATCTTGGAGTGGACCATTGTTCCTATTATTTTAATAAAAGTGCCATTTCTTGTATTTCGTTTACCAATTCTATCCGAGTATACCTGGTTTTCAGACTTCTAGATAGAGGCAAGTGCATCGCCACACCTCAAGGTTTCGATAAGTCCCCTCAGGACCGCAACGTCAGCGATACGGCAGGAACACACTTGTGTATCCATTTTACATTTGGCCCTTCAGGCTTTTACTTTTCAGGAATAAATCGCCACGAGACGCTCAAGGTCGCCACGCATTTTCGCCACGCATTTTTCAACTTATAAATTCTTCACAGGTAAATACCTTTTGCTACATTTTATCTGTGTTTCGACTTTTTGCCTTGTTTCTCTTTCAGCTAAAATTCTCTTTCAAAACAACCCCCAACTCGTGCGATCGTTTGGTTTGTCGAGTTCATTAACCTTGTTGGTGAGCCCGATCACCCAAGCGCCTAGTTCACTAGGACAAAACACAGTACCTGCGAATTGATAGCAGAGGTGAGCCTTCCCCTCATCGCTGGTATCCAATTTGACAGGTACGCAAACTTACACGAGTCTACCAATACGAAGCAATTTGCTTTCCTGTTCCTTTGAAGTGATTTTCATTGTTGGAGGTAATATTTCCAATAAAGTAGGTAGAACGGTGTAATTTTCACACCACGTTTCCATTCCCTGCCCCATTCATGGTGTCAAAATAACATCATTTTTGTTTCACAAAATCTTCTATTGCTTCCGAGTCTACCAATTCGAAGCAATTTGCTTTCCTGTTGCTTTGAAGTGATTTTCATTGTTGGAGGTTACTTTTTCTAGTCCGTCAAATATCTTGAAAGACTGAGAGGAAAACTGTTGAGTTATATTTTGTAATACGAGCTTGAAATAAAAATGTGTTCATTGTTGAAAAACTATTTATTGGACTGGTAGTAGCACCTGGCAGTACCCCTTTTGCTATTGAAATCAGCAGAAGTATTGAACTTGGATATTGAGCCCAGGAAAACGAATAGAAATCAAGGGAAAATAGAGAAAGCAAAGAAAATTGGCTCAGAATCCCCTCATTTTAGTAGTATAGAGGCAATAAATGTCTCGAGAACGGCCAAAAATGTAGTGGAGAACTATACTTGAATGAAAAAAATGTAAATAAATGCAGAGAGCTGACGAAATAGGTTGAATATTGATGTTTTCTGACTGGTGTAAAAATTACACCTGACGTTTCCATTAAGCACACATCGGGTGACGATTCCATTCCAGGGTTAAAGGGCCGAATGTCACGTGACCATTATTTCCCTCTCTTTACCTGAGGTACCTCCAGAATACGCCTGTTCTCTTTATTTGGAATGTCTACTTCATAAAATGACGAGGCCGTAATAATAATAGTCAGAGCTGCTATACAATTCTCATAGTAGGACTCACTCTGACGAGAGGGAACGCTTCGCAAGCCATAATCATCGAAATGTTGACTATTTCAGAGAAGAACTGGCTTTCTAAATGGGGCTTTTCTGACCGCACTTCCCTGTAATGATCAGACTATCAATAAAAAAAGGTTTCATTACAGAAAAATAAATTTAGAATGAATTTAGAGTGATACATGTGACAGTATACGGCATGGTTACTCATCAAATTTATCATATTTATCAAATTTATATCATATTAAACCTATTTCAACTTTATATTCTTTCATATTCATTCATATATTTGTAACTTGTATCATCTCTTTGAAAATCATGTCGACAGACCAGCGACTAGTTTACTTTTATTTCATTATTGCCAGTAAATATTCCGTCATTTCAAACTTACTGGACGAGTTCTTGATGATGCGCTACGCTTTCTTTTAAACAGATCAACATGCTTTCCTGGTAGGATAAACCAAGTTGCTTCATCTTCCTGGCTGCTCTCTCCTCAATACGTTCTATGCTCAATAAAAGGACGTCGAATAATGCTGTGATTTGCGTAGTGATGGTTGAAAAACACATTCCCACGACACCTCGAAACAATTGGACGGTCAGGTATAGAATATACAGGGTGTCTACACTTAAGTTGGACATAACTTCAGAATTCGATTCTTCGAGATACCTATTTCCAACAAAATATGTCTTCTAGCAATTTAGTTTTAACCCCCTTGTGTTTGGTTCATTATTTTCAATAATGAACTTTTGGATTCGACCAAGAAAAAACCAATTTTTACCCCCTCAAAATTTGTTGGTTTACGTTTCAAGGTAAGTAGAATCCAAACATCGAATACAAATTTGGTTCCATTTGGGGTCTAGATGTGTCCCGAAGCCTTGGTTGATGTCAGTCACTTCTAAGGGTTGAAATTAAGAAAACGCCCTAGCTCGAACAATTTCGATATAAGGGTATTGTTTTTCCATCAATTTAAGATAGTATTGAATTTCTAGAATCGAATGAGACCACCCGGAGCTCTGTAGGACCAACCATTCGGTCCCTATGAAAACTTAAGGGTTGGGCTTTCGGTAAATCAGAAACAAGAGTGTGAATTGCAAAAGAGGCCTAATCTCCGTTCAAATTTTAGCTGACCAAAGAACGCTGTTCGTTTCTTCGAGTTGTACTTAGGTTTGCGTCCTTAGCAACCATTTTTTCTAATTGAGTGTGAAGCGTTTATTTCATTAAATTAAACTTGAATGTGAATCGAAATTAGGTTGGTAGGTAGTGACAATGGCAAAGCTTTGTACTTTGCGGGCGAGTGATCTATAAAGAAAAATAATAAACCTGTGTGTAATCATTTGTGAATGTTTGGAAATTTAAAAGATTTTTTTCGTGTTTTCGACCTTATGTTAATAAAACTCCTGTTAATTACCGAGTAATTTGAGATTTGATTCAAATTTGAGGATATAGTTGGAAAGAGCGTTACATTTCTAGGCTACCTAGTGAAAAATCAAGATCTTTTAGTCACAAAACATTTAAAAAAATAAAAAAAGCAAACTTCAACCTTTTTGAAATTTGACATTTTTATAAGATTGACCTTCAACATGACACTGATAAGATTATGTTTTTATTGAGTATTATTTTTTTTATTATTTTTTTTTATATTTTTAGTATTATTATATTTTTATTGAGTGTTACTTTATGCTTGCTATTTATTGCTTTCGAAACGTGAAGGTTTTCTTCGAAAAATCCACTCTCTAGCATTCAGAATCATTCGGAAGTATCACTCTAGGATTCAGCGTGAAAAGTTACAAAGGAAATAATATCAAACTCATAAAGTCATCTTGAGATCGAGGGGGACCTCGTAAAACACTCGATTTTCTTGTAAAACACACGTTTTTTTTGCATTCAAATTTGATTTGCTCTTCCAATTTGAATTTTAAGAAGAGAAATTGATAGATCGTTGGAATGCTGGCAATTTGAGCAAGTTTTTAAAGAAGAGTGCCCATTGAAATAGACAGGATTTCAGAATGATGACTTCGAAAAGAAAAAGTCGAATTTCGAAAAAAATTTAAAGTTTTATTTTTGACTTGATTTTTTAGAAAGGTTTTATTGTTAAACGATTTTGGTTTCGCACTAGGCAGATTGGTAATTCAACGGGTTTTCCAACGATATCCTCAAATTTGAATTTACATGGTGAATTTACAGTTTGACATGCGTGAGTTCGAAAACACGGAAAAATCTTTAAATTGAGAAAAACAAGGGGTTGAAGGGGCTAAGAGACATTTTTGTTGGAAATACTTTGTACAATCGAACCCTGAAGTTATACCCGACTTAAGTGGACACCCTGCATAGGTACATCGGTATTTCAACAGTCTACAATTAGGGACGGCACGATACTCCAAAGTATCGATACTCATTTCGATACGATATTTCTCAGGAAGTATCGATACCCGATATTTTTTCGATACCGATATTATAAAATATCGATACTTCGATAATATCGGATCAAAGTATCGATACCACGGATATTCCAAATTAACCCACCGATGATTTTTCAATCCAAATAAAAACCCCATTAATTGAGAGAAGGCAATTTTTTTTTCAAACAATAATTTAAAATGTAATAAAAGTCAATGGCAATTGAAATGTAATAAAAGCCAATAATTTAAAATTTAATAAAAATTAATAATCATTCCATTTTATTTCAATTCCAAATATCTGTTCAATGAAATTATGTTTCCTTCCACTAGAAATCTAAAGGACCGAGTACTAATCAGTTACAATACAAATAATACTAATTATTATTCGAAAAATGCCGTTCACACGTGACTGATGTCGCCATCACGATTAATATTTTGCATGCCTCCCTCTTCTTGTAAGTTCGGGAAAACGGGTTTAAATTCCTTTCAAACTCACATTGAATATTAATACTATTTTGAGGCTATCGTGGCGATATATCATTCCAATTGATACTATTCTGAGCCTATTTGAGTGTTATTCAGTGCAGACAATATATGGTAGTATTTTCTAGTCACTTATTTGGTATTTTTTCACCAATTTGCTTTGGAAAAACTTCCGATAATATCGTCAAGAAAGTATCGATACCTCCGATATTTTAGGCAAAAGTATAGATACAAAATATTGGTTTGAGTTTTGCACCAAAAGTATCGATACCAAAAATGTTGGGTGGGCAGTATAGCTTCCTCACTCATTGTAAAATGGACGTATAGAATCAGTTGGCGAAAAAATTATGATTCAAAGAGTTATTGAATACCAAATGTAAGTCGGGGGCGGAGACAGTGGGGCAGACGACAAAGAGGCGGGAAAGCCGAAGCAGTTGGGCCAGCCAAACCTCCAGCGCGGGAAACCCCTGCGAAGAGCCGTAGGACACTCGGAGGTGCTCGGTCGTCGTCGGTCTTCGTCGGATTCTCCCACCCACTGCTCTCCACCTGCCCCTTCGACGAGCCCTCTCCCTTCAGTCATCTATCTGCGCTTGACTCGAGTGGATGCAAGTACACTGGGCCGTCGTATTTTTGCCATTCAACAGTGTAGCTGAAGTAGCTTTTCTTAGTCTTCTCCCGTACCTGAAGTCACGATAGGTACGAACTTTCATTTCAACCAATCTTCGCCAGTGATTACCTACGGGCTCACTGAACTCCCCTGGACTACCGACTACTGGACCAAGGCGCCTTCGCAGTGGTACACCCGTGCCAACCCATCGAGACGACTCCTAGATCCCTCTGTAGTACGGTAATCACCATTTCCATTGTTTCCTTTTGTTTCGCTTCGTGCCAGTAACTCACTATATTCCAGACTTCATTCGTCATTTAAAACAAATGTTGTTCTTAGCACTCGAATAGGTTACATGAGCCTTAAGCAGTAAATTCATTGTTAGATACGCATAACCTTCAGTTGGGTACGTTTGGTACACTAGTTTGATTGCCATAAGTAACTAGATACACATTCAGTACAGTAATATTCTAAGTAACTTACTTGTCATTCAGACGATACACGTTCAGTACGCTGGTTTGATTGCCATAAATAACTAGATACACGATTCGGTACGTAATTGTTTACCAGTAACTTACTTATTATTCCGGAGGTACGCCTTCAGCGAGCATAATCATTTTCTATAATATTGTGGTACGAGCAGTGGTACACTTATATCTTTTGTTTGAATTCTTATTTCTTTGCACCGTAATTCAGTACTATCTTGCATATTGCATATATTTGACAGCCCATACCTTATTTTCAATTGTATAATACTATTCTGATCGGTACACGTTGCGTACCATTTTCCTAGTCACAACGTGGGATGTTTTGTCTTCATTGAAGTATACTTATATATTTTCCTATAGTACGAGATAAGGTACAATCGATACGCATACCTATTTTTTTTTATACATTTGTTTATTTTCATTTAAATACAATTTATGAACAGTAATTTGTCAACTTGTGTCGTCTACCGTTCTTGTTCCCATATCCCATGGTGTCTCTGGTACTAGGTTGATCAAGGATTAGCTTAGTATCATTTTGTAGGCTACTTGAGGTTTTGAAATACGCTACCATTGGCTCCTTCTGAGCAATTTATATTTGAACGCATCAAGCAACCTAAAACCCCAAGTCGATACTCGACAATAGTAACTTACAAAATTGGTGGCAGCGGTTAGGATCTTGTGTAGGTACGCCACACAGAACCCAGAAAAGAGACCCTTGGTGATTGGTAACAGGAAAGGTACACGCATCACAAAGATTTTGAGAGGGTGTGTACAAACGGTACGCATTCCACAAAGATTTTCACGCGGATTGTACAAGCGGGGTCGTTAGGTTCGTCAACCTATCGACGCAGGTACGAAACGAGGGGATTAGGCCGGTACGGATTCTTCTCATCCAACACAATGGCGACTGCGGGATCGGCAAGGGACCCGACCACCGAAATGTTTTCACAATTGGGGACCCTTCTTAAGAACTTCAATGACCTGCACGTGGAAAAGGACCAGCGGGGGGGAAACAATCTCGACATTCCGAGGTCAATGTTCTTGGAGTTGGACCCCTGGGACCCCGATGAAGTTGGCGCGATATCGGTATCATCATACTTCCGATTGTTTGAGGATGTCGCAGGTACCCTTGACCAACCCAAACAGGTACGACTGCTACGCGCAAAGATGAGAGGTACAGCCAAACAATTTATGATTGACAACATGGGTTCATACGTAGGAGAGAACCCATACCTCCATATGAAGCAAGCCATGACGCAATGGTACGAAAGGGACAACCCCGGAAAAGCAGCAGCTTCATTATGCACACTAAAGAGACAGCCAAATGAGACGTTACGGCAGTTTGCCGACAAGGTACGACAACTAGCTCAAGTAGCGGTACAGGAAGAGGGCGCTGAACTGAACGCGGCTCAAAAGGTACAGTGGGTACGGAGAAAAGTACTCAAGGCCTTTGTACGAGGAGTAGACAAGGAAGTAGGTTCGCATCTACTGAATGCCGAACTAGCAACCATCGAAGCGGCCCTGAAACGTGCGGAAGAGCTAGAAGAGACACTAGGAGAGCGGGATGAAGTGGAAGTACGTTGGGATTTATCTGCGGTACAGCAGGGAGATAGAAAGTGCTACGCTTGCGGCGCCTTTGGACACTTCGCGGCTCGATGTACATCACGCGGTACAAATGGTACGAATGTCGCAGCACCAGCACCAAAAATCAACAATCGTCCGGTACCCAGATACCCGTGCATGTTCTGCGGAGATATACAACACTTCCCAGTGGATTGTCCAAATAATCCACAGAAAACGATCTTTTGCGATTATTGTGGGGTACGTGAACACCTAGAAAAAGACTGTCACAAGAAGAAACTACTCACACCAGTATCGCATCCACAAGGCACCAGAATGACTTGCGCATCTCAAGATAACGAGTTGGTACCAGTATCACGAGAAGTGGGACACATAACGATCATAGAACGACCCATGAACCGAACGCTACGCATAGACGCAACCCTGAACAACGAATCGCGATCCTTGATTCTTGATACGGGAGCGGCAGTGTCAGTACTCGCAGTTCCAGTACGCGGTACGCCGATTCGTCCGACAAATGCTACAGCGTGGGGGGCAGATGGGTACCCACTAAAATTTCGCGGTGAACAACAGGTACGAGTGAATCTACGAGGTGTCGAGTTTGATCATACGTTTCTAATTTTCGAAAGGGAAGGAAACGGTTTAGACCTATTGGGGATGGATATCATGAAAAAGGTACCAATGATAATACGAGCTGATCGACAGGAAGTCACTCTGATGAAGGGGAATGAACGAGAGGTAGTACCAGTGGCCGGGGTACGTTCGAGCGAAGTGAGAGGTGACCTACCCAGTGCGGTGGTACACAGCACAGCGAACGCAGAGGTACACCAACCACCTGTTACGATAGTACGCACTCAGCCTGGTACGGAGGTACTCACCCAACCCAGTACGGAGGTACTCACTCAGCCTAGTACGGAGGTACTCACCCAACCTGGTACGGAGGTACTCACTCAGCCTGGTACGGAGGTACTCACCCAACCTGGTACGGAGGTACTCACCCGACCTGGTACGGAGGTACTCACCCAACCCGGTACGGAGGTACACCCGACACAAGAAGTACCCGATGTCACAAATGATACCCCTGTGGACACCTCGAATACTGACGAACCCCCATCAATGAATAACGAAGATCCTGCTGATGAAGACGAACGCGAGCTCACTCCAGCAGAGAGATGGACCACCACTGAAAAGGAAATTATTGAACAACTACAGCGAAAATGTACGGAAGTACCAGAAGAGGATGCCCACCAGCTACGTAACATTTTGGTGAAATACCATCCAGTTTTCCAGAAACCCAGTAGTAAGGGATGTAACTTGGAGGTAGCACACTGGAGTGAAACGGGCGATCAAGACCCCGTAAATGTGCACCCGTACCCTATACCTCATACCTTACGAGACGAGGTCGCAAAACAGCTGATGAGTATGCTGGCGGGGGGTTGCATCCGACCATCGAGTACCCCATGGAATGCACCGGAGGTCCTTGTCAAGAAGAGAACCACAGCTGATGAACCTCAAAGATGGGACTTACGTACGAATTATCAGGAACTTACCACCGGTACGCCGCTGTAAATTAAGTCAAAAAAAAAAAAAATTAATCATATATTAAAAAAAAAAAAAAAAAGAATGATAATATACTTACCTGTATGCGTGTCGAAATGATGATCAAATAAGTACTAAGAAGATAGGAATATGTAGATACTTACCTGTAATACAATGTAGACATTGACCTGTGAACATAGGAAAAATTTATGTAAAAAACTTACCTGGATATAGTGATGTCTGGAAACGTTGAGTAACAATTGGTAGGATTGTATGTGGAATTGCCTAGGTCATATGAACACCATGACTAAAGAGGATCATATTTGTTACAGTACGGATTGGAGCAAGCCATCACAATGGCTATGCAGCCTGATGACCTGAGTGAGGTGGAGGGACCGCCTACTACCGAACATGAAGCAGTCCAGAAAATCAGGGACATTTACGACAGCAGTCCACTGAAATTCTCAAGAACAAAGAATGTCAAGTCGAAGAAAACAAAACTCACGAGAGGGAAGCGCTAAGGATGGTAGAAGCAGCCACTTACATGATAGAGGCCGCATCACAGACGCACAACGCATATGCCATACACACTGCGTTGAAAGGGAGTCAACAACACCTGACCAGAATTGCAGCACTACTACCAGCCTGGAAACACCTTCGAATCGCATACCAAGGCATAGAACAACAGCTTAAACTGGAACAGGCGGCACGGCGAGCAGCCCATGATGAAATCGACAGATTAACCGAGGAACGCAAGAAGCTCGAGGCAAACCTTAAAGCACTACAACCCTGCGTCAGTCTGCAAAGACTAGATGATAGCGACGAAGGACCTGCCAAGACCTTGACCATGGCTAGGAAGAAGCCCAGACCAACAGTGATTAGCGACGATGATGACGATGAGGATTCCGATCATGATTTGACAGCATGGGACGAGCACACGAATGAGGGAAACACCACTCCGTTGACATCCTCCTTAATGCCAGAAGTGATCCTGACGGAAGAACAGACGGTGTCACCCCTGACCATCAAGCTAGTAACCTGCCCGGTCTGCGAAGCCAGAGTGAAGAAGTTGACAGCCTTCCGATGCCTGTCATGCAAGCAGTTTTGGACGAGACTCGTTAAGAAGCACCGAGAGGGGACACCTCTTGTACCGAGCCTCACCCTGTGCCAGTCCTTGGATGTATTCATTGCAGACGACGAAAGTACGAGACCATAATGTTGAGGCTCCGGCCAAACCGACCCCTGGACATCCCGAAGACCACGGATGAAGATTTGACCGCCGGGGACGGCGGCTTCCAGGAGGGGGAGGTGTGTAAGTCGGGGGCGGTATTTTTGCCATTCAACAGTGTAGCTGAAGTAGCTTTTCTTAGTCTTCTCCCGTACCTGAAGTCACGATAGGTACAAACTTTCATTTCAACCAATCTTCGCCAGTGATTACCTACGGGCTCACTGAACTCCCCTGGACTACCGACTACTGGACCAAGGCGCCTTCGCAGTGGTACACCCGTGCCAACCCATCGAGACGACTCCTAGATCCCTCTGTAGTACGGTAATCACCATTTCCATTGTTTCCTTTTGTTTCGCTTCGTGCCAGTAACTCACTATATTCCAGACTTCATTCGTCATTTAAAACAAATGTTGTTCTTAGCACTCGAATAGGTTACATGAGCCTTAAGCAGTAAATTCATTGTTAGATACGCATAACCTTCAGTTGGGTACGTTTGGTACACTAGTTTGATTGCCATAAGTAACTAGATACACATTCAGTACAGTAATATTCTAAGTAACTTACTTGTCATTCAGACGATACACGTTCAGTACGCTGGTTTGATTGCCATAAATAACTAGATACACGATTCGGTACGTAATTGTTTACCAGTAACTTACTTATTATTCCGGAGGTACGCCTTCAGCGAGCATAATCATTTTCTATAATATTGTGGTACGAGCAGTGGTACACTTATATCTTTTGTTTGAATTCTTATTTCTTTGCACCGTAATTCAGTACTATCTTGCATATTGCATATATTTGACAGCCCATACCTTATTTTCAATTGTATAATACTATTCTGATCGGTACACGTTGCGTACCATTTTCCTAGTCACAACGTGGGATGTTTTGTCTTCATTGAAGTATACTTATATATTTTCCTATAGTACGAGATAAGGTACAATCGATACGCATACCTATTTTTTTTTGATACATTTGTTTATTTTCATTTAAATACAATTTATGAACAGTAATTTGTCAACTTGTGTCGTCTACCGTTCTTGTTCCCATATCCCATGGTGTCTCTGGTACTAGGTTGATCAAGGATTAGCTTAGTATCATTTTGTAGGCTACTTGAGGTTTTGAAATACGCTACCATTGGCTCCTTCTGAGCATTTATATTTGAACGCATCAAGCAACCTAAAACCCCAAGTCGATACTCGACAATAGTAACTTACACAAAATATTGGCGATAATATGCGGGATAGGGTTGCAGGTATTAATGTTTATAATAGTGTATGATGTTTGTATTTTCAACGTAGAATTTTATTTAGCGGTCCACCGTCTAGGACCTAACCCACACAATCCCTGAAAATTTCATCGAAATTGGTTGAATAGTTGCGGAGTTTTGGTTGTAACAATAAATTTAAAGTTCGCGCATGCGCAGCGGCTATTGCTTGACCAATTTGATTGAAACTTATAGGGTGTCTCTTAGAAGTTAGTCCCTAACTAACCTCCAAATTTGAGCAAAATCGGTTCATTAGAAACCGAGGTTCCAGGAAATTCACGTTTGCGCATGCGCACTCGCTCCTATTGGTCCGAAGGTGCTGAAATTGATAGGGGACCGTCTAGGACCTAACCCGCACAATCCCTGAAAATTTCATCAAAATCGGACCACAGGTTAGTATAGTTTTGCCCGGGACAAGGATTGACCACAGACAGACCGACAGACAGACAGACAGACACGGAACCAAAATTGTTCGGGAAGCTCTAAAAAGCAAAAAGCAAGTGGAAATTTTGATTTTGGAGGACATTTTTTTTTCACTTCTTTCACGAATACAAAGCTTCCCTACCTTCGGTAGTGAGGAAGCAAAAGTATCGATACTCCGATATATCGGTGGTATCGTGCTGTCCCTATCTACAATACATCAAACAACACAGGGACCCGAGCAACGCACGGGTAACCGTCGAATCACATAATCCCATCCCTTCGTAAGTTCTTACCGAGGCAGTGAGAGAAGAAAACACCGAGTGTGTGAAGTAGTAGAAAAGCGACAAAAGTTGTGTCTTCATCGTCCGGAAGTACCGTCCAGGGAAAAGGCAGCTGCTTCCATGAACCGCCTCCCAGAGCCTCAGTCACGGGCTTAGTGAGCATCATCAAAGGGAAATTTGCCCCGAATATGATCACCAGAAAAGTAATGTCTCTGATGGCATTGCTCCTTGCTTGAACCAAGATTGCTTCTTCACCAGGCAGATCGTATCTTGAGCAACATAAAAATTCTGTCCCAAAACTCACAAAAAACCGCTGAAAATATTACACAACGGTTTATTATTTTACTATGTAGATCACCCGTCTGCACAGAACTCGGCTTTTCCATTAATACTATCTACTACCAGTAAAATCGTGTCCTCGAAAATTTTCTCTGTGTGTCCAACGGCTGGTACGTCTCCATTGACTGGTGCGTTTACCCTATTCGGACTCAACCCATAATATTTCTGATAATAAATATGTACAATTTCAAAAAACTGAAAATTGTACAAAAATTGAAAGTTTGTTCATAAAGTACCATAATAAAAACCTGCCTATATTATTTGTACCCTAAATTGCAATAGCCGAGTGGGTATTCCATGAGTTCGTGGAGACGAGTAGAACATGAATATGGACTCTTAACATCATCAAAACATACCATTTTTATATAGAACGTTACCACCATACGTTACCAGAAACAATGTTTTGTACTACGTCCCTTCATCTACCACAAATTATTTACTTAATAACCCAATCCATAGAGCCCAGAGATCCCACAACAAAGTAGTTGCACACAATAATCTTGATTTATTTTTTGAACCGTTCAGCATTTCGTTAGTCTTTCTTTTTGCTCTCCTCTATATTTCGTTTTTTTAAATATATATAGGGTGTCTCAAAAGTTGTTCACCCCCCTGCTAAAATCGTCCAGATAGTGGTAAAAATTTTTTTTTAATTTGAATCTTCATGATTTTTCCCAAGGATCTCAAATATGATCATATTGCGCATTGCGCAAATCGTGCGCAAAGCACACCAACTTCGTTATTTCAAATGAGACCCCCCAATTTTTATTGCAGATTTGGATTCCACGCAAAATTTCATGAATTTTAGATCCTTCACTTGATTTTTTTGGTTGCGCGCAACCCGTCCCATGAGCGCGCAAAGTCGCCCAACTACCAAATTGCCCAAAATATGGATTCACGTAAACCCCAAGTGTGGCACACGTTTTTTCATTATTTTTCGACGCTGAATCACGTGGTGGTATCTATTTTTGAATTTGATTGGAATTTTTGAAATGGCGGCCGGTCGTTTTTAGCGAAAAGTCGCTCTTTTTCTCGTCCTCATGAGTTATGGAGCGATTTTAATTAGTTCGGAAACTGTTATGATACAGAGTTCAGAAACGATTTGAGGCACTTTCTGAATCATCGTTTTCCGAATAAGTGGACAGGGCGCAACGCTCTTATGGGTGATTCTCAGAAAAAGCTCAATCTTCCAGGCTCAAACTTTGAGTAAGTGAACCGTCTCCAAAAAATTCAAAAAAATTCATGAAGTTTCCTGGGAACGTTAAGAAGAATTTGTAATGCAAGACAGAGCTCAATTCACAGTTTTTAGTCTCAAATTTAAATTTTGAAAATTTATAGTGTGGCGGTAATGAGAACTTTATTTTTTTTAAGTCGTTGGTATTGAGAATATCGTATTAGTTTCACAATTCTGTTTAAAAAAATTCATTAAGTTTCCTGGGAACTTAAAGAAGAATTTGTAACGCAAGATAGAGCTGAATTCACAGTTTTTAGTATTAAATTTCAATTTTGAAAATTTTTAGTGCGGCGGTAATGAGAACTAATTTTTTTAAAGTGATGGTAATGAGAAGCGCAGTTGGTATTGAGAATATCTTATTAGTTTCACAATTCTGTTTCTACCTTTCAAGCAATGAGCTTGTCCAGTTGGTTGGATAAGATGATTATATTGAAAAATCTCTATTTCTCTTTTCTATAGATTGATAGGGAGGGAATAAATAAACTAAAATCAATGAAAATCAGAATAGTATCAATGTATTCCAAGTAAGTAAAGAACTGTAAAAAAACTGAAACACTCAGTCAAATGATATTCAAAAAACTCTTATCAGTCTACAACATAATGTATATCAATCTTCAACTCTTTATATTAATTAACTTGACAATTTTGTTAATATTCGTCACATAACTAACTTAATTACATCACAGATTTGTTTCATTAATATAGTAAGTAGGATAGTAAGTAGGCAAATATTTTTTAAGAAACTCTTGACCATACTCTCTTCTCTGCGCCTTCGACCAGCCTCCCTTTTTTTTTCATACAAAAATTGTATGAAAATTATTGTTCCGCTGTGTAAAGTGTAGGGTGAGTCATCTCTGAGGGTTACCTAAGGGAACGATAATAATTTTTTTTATTCTAAGGGCTTAGGGCAATATGAAGATAACAATATCAGAATTCAAATACCTAAAATCATTTTTAAACATTGTGTAATTACCTTCCTAAATTGAGAAGGTATCAAAGATCTAACTAACCAGGTACTTCTATATTGTACGCTACTAAATTCAGAGCAACAAAAATCTCCCTAAAAATCGAAAAATACCGCACTTCACACTAATTTTTCCAATATTTCTCCTCTAAAACGTGATTTTACGGGTCGGGGACCGCGTCCCATCGACGATTATACGTCAAAAATTGCGTGGGGAAGACTCGCCATAGACCAGTGAACTCAAAAACCTCGAATAACGCTAATTTTTACCCTCATTTTCGTCTATAACTTCCCAGGATGTTAACCTATCGGAATGCCCAGGTAATATGCACAACTAGACTTCAAATGGAGCATCTGTACGAAATTTCTGATTTTTTCGAGCAAATCTAGACCCCAAAGTGGCGAGGACGGGGTACGGCGAACGGACATTTTTTCAACTTTGCATTTTTGAAATCTACTCATCATGAAACGTGTGAATACAAAGTTCGAGCGAAATCGTTTATTATTTTAAGAATTATTAAACCAATAGAACTAGGCTTGCATAAGGTGATTATCTCATTACCGCGGTCATATCATCATTACCACCGAACAAACATAGAATGGTGGTAATGAAAGGTATGGATGTGCGGTAATGAGAATTTGAGGTTAGAGAGCTTGTCATTGCTTATCCTTAATAATTACAGTTTTCACTCAACGCCATTTTTCGTAGGCAAGAACGATTGAAGAAGCACATGTGATTCAAAAAAATTAATTGGAAACATATCAGCAGATCCATAAAAGAGTGGTAATGACAGGAATAAAAATACGTACCTGCCGCGTGGCCTTCTTTTTCACCGTCCTCCGAGTAACTGCGTGGGCGCGCGGGGGGGTATGGTTTCCCGGGTTCGTGAAGTGCTGCCACCACTGTCCATGGCAACAGTTGAGCGAAATTCCCTCTTTTGAGATCAGAGAGGGGTAATTTTGATATCGGCGCGGTAATGATACTTTTTTCAGATACACAGTTCATTATCACTTGTTGAACCCCCAAGTAAACTTAAAAATAGAAAAAAGCTGTTTCTGTGGAGATTTGTTGGTAGGCCTCCAATTTCACTGAATCTTTTCAACATAAGGACATTTCCCAAGGCTTGGGAGAGAACTTTCATCAGTAAAACAAAATAGTTACAGGCGGTGGTAATGAGAATTGAGTCTTTCAAGACGCAAAAAAATGCATCCATACCGCAAAAATAAATAGTTTTTTCAGCGAGAAGCGCAGGGAGTGGTGAGATGAACACAAGGGGAAAGAAAAAAGCAACCACAGGACTAGTTTGTATGGAGAAAACCTCGAGATACACTAGGCTTGAGCTTTCTGTGAGAATCACCCTTATACCTTGGCCTCCTCGATCCTCCGACCTCGCGTCACTCGACTTTTTCCTTTGGGGTTCCCTCAAGGACAAGGTGTATGAGAATCATACCCCAATTCAGACCGTCGAGGAACTGAAGGGACGGATAACGGATTCTGCACGAGCCCTTCGAACCGAATCTATTCAGCGTGTTCTTCACGATCATTGGCTGAATCGAGAAGAACTTTGCTTGCAGCAAGGAGGCCTGCATTTCGAACAGCTGCTTTGAAGTTTTTTTTTCTCGTTTTTTAAACGAGGAAATTTGATTTATTTTTTTCTTTTAACTTCGCCGTAGCCGGTCCCCAGCCCGGTTGAGAAAGAAGGAGGGAAAGAAAATAACATTATTTAGCTCGTCAGAATCGTCTGTCTGAACTTTTTTTTCAACCTTGAAAAGTGAAAACAACGCTTCCGCCATCTTTGTAGACTCGAAAGCAAGATTCGAAGAGAAAAAAGTTGTATTTCGAGCTAGGTGAAAAAGTAGAATCGATTCCTGAAGAATGAAAATTCGATTCCTGAATGAATGTTTTCCTGTTGATTGAATTAAGGGGGACTCAGTCGGTCGCCGTTCATTCCTCGTTTCGGGTAAGTATTTCCCTAAATTACAGGGGCTCAAAATTTAAAAGTTGTACGTAAATTTGATATGTTCAAGGATTTTCGAAATTCATTATTGCATCAGTCTAGGGAGTTGAAAAACTTAAAAATTGCCGCTGGAATCATAAAAATCGAAAAATAATTGCCAGAGAAAAATGAGAATAAACGGTTTTAATTAATTTAATTACCGAATAAACGAAAATCCTTGAACATTTCAAGCTAGGCACAACTTTCAAAGTTTGAGCTCCTGCAATTTAGGGAAATACTGGTTTGGAACGAGGAACGAACGGCGACCGACTGAGACCTCCTTAATTGATAGCCTCAGAACGTAACGAACGAAAATGGAGAAGTTAATTTGGACAGTCACCTGTTGGGGGTCTAAAATATCCCACTTTCATCAACCACTTAGAAGTAATTGCTGATTAATGATATTTTCAAGACGAGGCAAATTTTCCTCTTCAATCAATATCGTAGAAAGACACAAATGGTTGTTGATTCCAGGGGGGCATATTGATTGAATTTTGGAGATCATAGTTGTTCCTCTAATACACAAATTCGTGATCAGAAAAGGCTTTTGCTCGTCATCGCCGGGGAATGGGGTCACATCTCTACCTACCTTGGATTTGCTCTGAACCTTTCAACGTAGCTCATGAACCTCCGCATCCTCTTTCGACTGACGCACTCATTGATGGCTACCATGAGCACCATCACCTCCAAATGCATTCCTTTCAGGTTGTCCAGCAGCTGCTCGGCGGTTTGCGACTGAGTCACCGACACCAGACAGCACGTCGCCATGATCGACAAAGTGACGATAACGAAAACACCTCTGGCCATCGACACTTTTCCTCCGGTTTCATTTTCGGTGTATAGAATTTTGAAAAACGTACATTTCCTGTAATCAACAGCTTTCCGGTCGTCCTCACGTGGTGGTAAGCCTGGAAACAAAATTATCAAGGGGCTTCACTTTCCTCATCCCCATCGAAGGAAAACAAGAAGTAGGTACTGCAATTCCCTAAGTTCCCCATTTTGCAGTATTTAAGACGATTGTTTCGGCACGATGCAGAAACTGCCATAAAACATAAACTACAAAACTATTTTGCCCAAAGTAAATTAAAATCATTTCCAGCTTTTGTCTGAATTGGTTTCCGATCAGATTTCGGTTTATTAGGTACTTCCAATAATGAACCTTTGGAATCGACCAGGAAACAAATTTTTAACCCCCCCCCCCCCCCTCACCCCTCAAAATTTGTTGGTTTACGTTTCAAGGTACGTAGAATCCGAAAATCGAATAGAATTTTGGCCCCACGCCATACGCGGCAATTTCCTTAGTTACCAAGAACCGACTTCGATGAAATTTGATAATATCAAATTTCAACAACTGAGGCCCCCAGATTCAAAACCGGACTTATGCAAAAAAAATCGATTTTCGTTTATCTATCTTATTCAACAGAAAACCATAGGGCGCATTAGCCAGCACAATCTTAGTTTCAAAAGCGGCTTCCTTCCGCCTTGAAATCGATCCAGAAGGTGAGCCTCAGGTTCAAAACCAGCCTTATGCAAGTTGCGAGTTTTCCCGCTAGGAGCTCTCCGTTCCCTTGGAATGCGAGTGAGGCACCTGTGGGGTTATCCTTTATTAAGAAATCGGGACAGAACATTTTGATTAAGGGAGAGCCAAACTACAACGCAGAAACAGGTGCTTTTAAAAACGTTTTCTAAACTGGGAAAAAAGCTCAAAATATCAGACCCGACGAGATAATCCAAGGCAACCCTATAACACCAGCGAAAATAAGAGATATTCATAATTTGCTCGTAAAACGTTTCGGGGACCAATGGATGGAGAATGAAACCTTGAATTTCTATCGAAACCTCCGTTCCAACCAAAATGCTGCTGAAGAACAGCTTGACTGTCTTGACACACCCGATGAGCCTGAAGAAGTGTGAAAGTCGCAATATTTTTACCTACATAATTATTTTTGTCGTTACCAAGAATTTTTTGTTACCGAGAAACCAATGAGAGCTTGTGGAAAAAGTGAAATTTTGATGCTCTGTTTTACGAAAAAAAACTTTATGAAACGCATCTTGACGTGCGAGTTGAAGATAAAAACAGTTGTTTTTTAAAACTTTAAGAATGTTTTTTTTTTACTAAAAGTTTATTATGTTTTCACTGAAATTTTAATTTTGATTTCTCAAATTATTTTTAAATAAAGGTTTTTTGAGATTGGGTAACTTGGCTTACGTTATCATTCCATCCTTAGTCATTTCAAAAATGCATTTCAAATTGAATGTGGTTGCAAAACGGACTAATACAATTTTAGTTTCAAAATCGGACTTTTGCAAATTTCAATAAGCCACAACTATTGACTGAATGAATTAAAATTTTTGAAATTTTGGCTAATTAATGCTGTAACTATTTGCAATCATGAGAGATTATTAGAACTTACAGAAATCTAGCGACTCTCCTGAAAACAGTTTTTTGTTTCTCCTGAAAAAATTGGTTTTTTGCATAAATCCGGTTTTGCATCTAGGGGTCTCAACTACGATGTACCGTATATCGTATGGTATATCTTAGTTGTGCCCAGAAGCTTTTGGTTGATGTCAGTCACTTCTAAGGGTTGAAATTTTGAAAACGTCCTAGCTCAACATCTTTCAATATAAAGATATTGTCTTTTCATCAATTAAAAAAATAGAATTGCGTTTTTAGAATCGAATGAGACCACCCAGAGCTCTTTAGCACCAACCAATCTCTCGATTTTGAGGGGGGGTTAACAATTTTTTTTCCTGCTCGATTCCAATGGTTCATTGCAAATAATAAACCATAATTAAGTGAGTAGGTAGTTACGGCAGTAGTTGAAGAAAATGCACGTTTGCGCATGATACAGTGACTACTACCAGTCCTTCTACTCTAATCCGTCTAATCCCTGAAAATTTTTATCAAAATTGGACAATAACTTCGAATAGTTTTGCCCGTTGCAAGTATTTCATAACAGACACACTGACAGACAGACAGACACGGAACCGAGACTGTTCAGAAGGCCTAAAACGTGAAACAAGAGTAAAAATTTTGATTTTGGAGAACATTTTTTTTTCAAACTTGAAAAGTGAAAACAATGCTTCCGCTACCTTGGTAGATTCGGAAGTAAAATGGAAACTTTATTAAGTGCTGCGACGCTCGTCAATAAATTGTACACGTTTGGTTAACTTCAACAAAATTGTAGCTCACTCTATCAAGACTGAAACAAAATTAATTATTACCTCACATAATAATTATTATTAATAATTATTCTTTATTATTCACATAATAAAGAATTATTCTTTAGTTGAATTTAATTTCGAGAATATCAGCAAGTTTCCCAAAAAAGTAGCTTTTGCTTAGAGTCCAAACTTTTTGAGATGAAATGCTCGTTATCATATTCTTCACCTTAGACTTTCCTTTTCTTGTTTCTAGAGAATCAGTTCTTCGGCATGTATTTTAATTTGAAAAAAAACTAGCTCAAACACTTCCCTCTTCAATAAGTTGTACGAAAGTCGCATAAAAATCCCAGCTGGATGCAATCGCATAAAAATCCAAAATTTCAGGCGAACGAACTCGTCTTCTTGTTTGTTATGAACTTTTGGCACAAATTTGAATTTTTTGCTGATTTATTGCTCTAGTGGTTATCACCCGCAGTGGATTTGGAAAACCTTCAGGAATTATTCATAAGTGTTCTCTAAGTGTTCCAATTTCAGTGGATTTTTTGAATTAACTAAAAATTGAAACATTTTATTTTTTTTTACCTAAAATTTCGACGTTTTTAACAATTTAAAATTAAAAAAAAAAAATCTACTCTTAATTTGGCTTAATTTTTCCTTAAAAATGTTCTAAAATGACTGAAAATTGGTCAAAAGGTTTCTTGGAAAATACGCTCCTTCACTCATGCTGTATTAAATGGAGCTTATTGTTGGTATTGATTCTAACATGATAATACTGTGACCGGAGAGTTCCGCCCCTCCGAATCACGGTTAGGACTACCCCATCTTCCTCCACTAAACGCCCACGAGCAAGGTCCGCAGGGTCGCCGCCGATGACCGCACCAGCAGCCGAGGAGTTGCCTCCACCGCCACCAGTCGCGCCACCGGCAGCGCCCCCACTCCGCGCGCATGCGCGTCCTCGCCACTCGACCCCCTCCAGAATCGAGGCACCTCCCTGACGGCGCTCCCCTACCTCATTCCTTGAGAGACTTTGGTTGCGCCGAGAGTGAAAGCCTGCCGAGACTGGGGCCCCCCATCCAGCCACTGTCCACCTCCTGGTTTCAACGACTCCGACTGCCTTCGACCGCCTCCGACTTCTTCAACACTCAAGACTGCAAGACGTCGACAGCACCTACCCTCCACGGACTATTACAACTGGTAGGAGTGACTTTTCTTTCTGTATATAAATAGGGATAGTGATTTTTCTTTCAAAGATTGCGAAGCAGGCGCTTAGAATACCTGAAAATAGATAGAGACTGAGAATGGCCCTTTTCTAAATTTCCCCCGTAATTTTAAGTATAATTTTCATTGTCCAAATTGATATTCTTTTCTTGTATTTTGTGATTGACGAAATTACCTCGTGGTGTCCACCTTCAGTGACCACCTTTGGTGACCACCTTCCGTGACCACCACGATACTTCTCTAGTAAGACTAAGTTCCTAAAAGTCGACTATATAGGTAGGAATAACACCTACAAATATCTATTTTGGTTGTTTGATATTTTTCCGTAAATACATTTCACGTACGGAAGTACTTATACCTTTTCTTTGACTACTCCCACTGACCAGGTACACAACACAAGTAAAGTAAACTCATGCTATTAACTTCATTTTATTCTTGCAAATATAACAGTAACGTAACTTCATTTGCTAGTAAATTCTTTTATTCAAATCATAACTTTCTAACTTAGTCTCCTGACTAAGTCCTACTACTTCAGTAGGTGGTGGCAGTACTACTCCCGAGAAGACACACAGACAGCTACGGTAAGTAAGATCCGCATACAGCTAAGTTAAATAATATCACAAGACTTGGTTAGGAATTACTTTTAACTTCCTAACGTGCTCCCTTCCGAGGGTTCCCTATCAGAAAAAGGGGTTACAATTTGTTGTCAGCGGTGAGGATAGGTTGTAAAACGCTGCGAGCTAAACTTGTGTTAGTTCCCTGCAGTGCAGATCTATCTTTGATCAGAATTATAACACGCCTCGACTGCTCTAAAATCAGTAGCTACCAGATTTTATCAAATTTTGCAAATTTCAAATAATAAATTCATTTGTCTTGTGCGGATCTTGGCTGTCTCTCTCTGTAAATTCAGTAAATTCATTTTTTGTAACAAAAGTGTTGTTGTGTCAGTGAGTTGTCTAAAGAAGTTCCCTTGGAACAAAAAGTACTTAGAATAAGTTGGATGTGAATGTGCATGTTATTGACATAAGGGTGCCAAACACACACATTTTACACATTTTACACGATTTTGACTCATTGCATATATTTTCTTTGTGCTGTACGGAATAGTACAGGTACCCTTCGCAAAGATTTGACTCGTAAATTTCAGTTGCGAACTGTGACCACCCCGGTGAAAGTTTGCCCACCGTGGTCGTTATTTTGCTTAAGGTGGTCATATTTTGTGCCCACCCTGGTCTGAATTTTGGACCACCATCCGTCTGCTGTGGTCATATTTTTGCCCACCCTTGCAGGATTTTTCAGGTTTTTGAATTCCTAGAAATTTAGAGCGGCAGGAATCCTCCTGTGCATATAGCGAAATTTCCTTGCATACGGTAGATAGTTTGGAAAGCCACACCCAGTTCGTAACTTGAAGCAAATATTTTCCCAAAGAAAGGTAGAATCACGTCCATTTTGTTGAGAATTTTTGTGCGAATAATTCCTCAGGTAACGACTCCCGACCTCAGGTCACGAACCTTTTTGACCGTATTTGACCTCATCAAGACAAGGGTAGTTGAACCCTTGGGAAATCCCGATTCCGATTCCGACCCTTTTCAGCCCTCAGCTGTTGACCCTTTTTATACCTCTTTAACCGTGAAGGAAAGGAAAATAACCTCCACCTTTTTGTCCCATCCCTTTTTGCAAATCCCCTTAGTAACAAACAAGGAGTGGCTCTAGGACCCTTGGATAGCGGTTTTATCGTGTGGTACTTACCTTTTATTGCATATTTATTGATTTCTTGTGTGTATAGCTTTAAATTTTGCTATTTGAATCATATTTTGCGATATATTTTGGTTGACCACCATTGACCACCTTGTTTCTTTGTGGTACTGCCTAAGACCACCCGTGACCACCGTTATCAGAAAATTGAAGAGATTTTGCCCACCTTGGTTGACCACCATAGTCCATTTTGCCCACCTTGTTTGCCCACCCCACGTTGTATTGTTTACAAATCCCTAGTATCAACATTAACTTTTTGATATTGAAGTCCGTAGACGTTGACCCCCAATCTTAACTTTTGAATTGTTTGGTGGTCATAGTCCACCTTGTCCACCTCTTGCCCACCTTCGTAACTTTTGCTCACCATATTTGTCCACCTTGCCTGACCACCATCAAGGGACCGTGTCCTTAAGACCTGTCCAGGCCAATTTTATTTTTGCCTGACCACCATAGACTACCCTTGACCACCTTCCCCTAATTAAATATAGAATTTTGAATACAATTTAATTAAAGCACTACAAATTGGTGAAGGCAAAGAGCTTACCTATCGGTGGTAGTTTTTAAGTTCTTTCAACCATATTCCCAATACAATTTCAAATTGCCCACCCCCACTCTTGTCGGCCTACTATCGATCTCGCGGCGCGACGGAAACATTCGAGTGTTCGTGTGTGTGAAGTGCAATTTTGAACGCGTATTTGGAATCGAAACCCTCAGTTTCATTCCCTTTTTGAATTTTATTTTTTTCACTTTATGGAAGGACGGAAATCCTTTGATTTCAAAATGATGTCGGATGCTGATCGTGCCCTTGACGCTGTCGCGAAGGCCATGAATCGCCTCGAGCTGGCGCTCAGCGATAAACCAACTGAGCCCTTAGCCGAGCAGATTCCGCGGTCTGTACTTATGGAAATCGACCCCTGGGATCCTGATGAAATTGAAGCCGTGTCCATCGGAACGTATTTCGATATTTTCGACGGAATCACGAAGGACCTGGCCGATAACCTACGAGTACAGCTACTACGGATCAAGCTCAGAGGAACTGCCAAGACCTTCCTACTCGACAATGGACATCTGCTTGAAGGAGACAAGCCCTACCAAGGACTACGACGTGCCTTACTCCGTTGGTACGGACGAGACGACCACGAGAAAGCTGCCGAGCGGCTTTGGACAATCCAAAAATCAGCGGGCGAAACTTTTCGACAATTCGCCGAACGCGTTCAACATACAGCGACGCAAGCTTCGCGTGCGGACGGAATGCTCATGGATGCCACCCAGAAGCGGACATGGATAGCCGCACGGTCTGTTAAGGCCTTTTTGAAGGGTCTTCCTGGAACATATGCGGGATACTTTGTCAACAATCCTCCCGCTTCTCTAGAAGAAGCCATGAAGAAGGCTGAACAATTAGAGGATGCTCTAGAACCTCGCAGTTCCGACCCTTGGAATGTTGCCCGTGTCCAAGTGCAGGACAAACGCTGTTTCCGATGTCAGGAACTCGGACACATTGCATCCGGATGTCCCAACATCCCGAGACCTCCTAGTCCTCCGCCGATACGCCGAAAAGCTATGGGAATGCCACACAAACCTTGCCTGTTTTGCGGAAGCATGACGCATTTTCCCGCGAGCTGTTTGAAAAATCCGAAGAACTACCCCTGCGAATTTTGCGGACTCTACGGACACAAGGATTCGGAGTGCCGCGTAAAAACCCGCCAATATTCAGACGAGCCAATGTGCGATTACTGCGGATACTATGGTCATCTTGAGGCAGAGTGCCCTCAGAAGACCGAATCCTACATGCAACTCGAAGCCAGTAAACGACCAGAACCCCGAAAGGTGTTAGCCCTCACGAGTACCTCGCATGAGCCGAACCCTCATCAGGCGGTCGCCCTTAGGACGGAACCGAAGAACGCTGAGATACCTTCGACCTCTACTCCAATAGTAGAAGAGCCCGACGTCTGCTTACCAGCTGTTGACTCGCCGTTCAAGCAAACGATGCGGATCAAGGTCAACTTAAGTGGACACGACAGAGTGCTGATCGTCGACACTGGTGCCCAGATCTCCGTTCTGACGCATCCTGTTCCTGGTGTACCCATCGTGCCTACTCGGATTCAAGCTTGGGGAGCTGACGGCCAACCGATGCCTTTCCTAGGACAACAACGCCTAGAGGTTACAATTGGTCCTATCAAGTTGACGCATGCCTTTAGGATTTTTGCACGAGACCACTCAGGATTGGACTTACTTGGGTTAGACCTGCTTCGGAGAATTCCCGCGTCTATCCACCTGGATAGCTGCGAAGTTAGGATGATACACCCCAAGACCGGCCAATCCATAGTGATCAGCGATGTTATCACTGGATATCTCTCGCCTGCCAGACCTGTACCCATGCCGGATATCGCACAACCAA
Source organism: Apolygus lucorum (assembly GCA_009739505.2). Lineage (NCBI taxonomy): Eukaryota > Metazoa > Arthropoda > Insecta > Hemiptera > Miridae > Apolygus > Apolygus lucorum. The sequence goes on from CM019178.2 coordinate 68,906,356, forward strand.
TGCGCCCTCGCATTGCGCTCGTCGGTGGACCGCACGCCTTCGATTCTTCTCACCTCTCGAGACCTGTGAACGAAGAGGAACCCATCGAGGACGATTGTCCCATACTCGACTCGTCAGAAGAGTTCCCGATTGAGGACCTGGATGATCCGGTCCCCGATCTGCTTTCGGTGCTGAACCAACAGCTCCAGCACCTACCAACCGAGGATGTCAACTACGTCACCCGTATTCTCAGTGAATACAAGAACTTGTTTCAGCGGCCTGACGCTCAGGGATGCTCAATGCAAGTGGTGCATCGCATCGAAACAGGTTCTCATCCACCCATTTACAAGAAGCCGTACACCGTGCCTCACGCTCTACGAACCATCGTTGAAGAGCAGCTCAACCAGATGCTGGAAGCAAAGGTGATCGAACATTCCACCAGCCCCTGGGGAGCGCCGGTAGTATTGGTGAAGAAAAAGACGCCACCCGGACAGAGCCAAAAGTATAGGTTCTGTACTGATTTCCGGGCACTCAACCACGCAACGAAGAGCGATGCCTACCCTTTGCCGAACCTGACAGAGACACTCGAGTCTCTCGGAGGTAGCCGCTTCTTCACGACTCTAGATCTCACGGCAGGTTATCACCAGATAGCAATTGCACCAGAGGACCGCGAGAAGACGTCTTTCACGACGCTGGGCCGGACGTTCCAATACCGCAAGATGGCCTTTGGACTCAAAAATGCGCCAGCAACTTTCCAACGACTGATGAACTGCGTCCTGGAGGGACTTGTGGGATCATCTTGTCTCGTATACCTCGATGATATCGTTGTTTTCGGGCCAGATGTGGAAACCCACATGGTGCGGTTAAGACAAGTCCTGGAAAGATTGAACCACGCCGCGCTGAAGCTTAACCTTGCGAAGTGCACATTTTTGAGCACGCAGGTTAACTACTTGGGACACATTGTGTCTGAAGAAGGTCTGCAGATGGAACCGTCAAAGATCGACTGTGTTCAGAAGTACCCAGTACCCACGGACGCCACGCAGGTACGAGCCTTCCTAGGTCTCGCTGGCTTTTATAGGCGGTTTGTAAGCAGGTTCTCAGAGATCACTGCTCCGCTAACCCAGCTCCTGCGTAAGGACGAGCCCTTTGTATGGACAGACGAACATCAGAAGGCCTTCGACCAGCTGAAGACGATCCTCCATACCAGCCCCGTCCTCGCCTATCCAGATTTTGAACTACCGTTCATACTCTCAACCGACGCCTCAGGCATAGCCTTAGGAGCTGTGCTCAGCCAAGAACATAATGGCGAGATCCACCCCATTGCCTACGCGAGTCGCAAGTTAAATTCCGCGGAGTCGCGATACTCGACGACTGAACGGGAGCTCCTGGCGGTAGTGTGGGCGGTCTCCCATTTTCAGCCATATTTACTAGGTCGACGTTTCCGGTTGGAGACCGACCATCGCGCCTTGACAGCCGCAATGAATCTGCGAGATCCAACGCACCAGATCAGCCGCTGGATCCTCCGTTTGTCGGAATACGATTTCGATCCTGTTTACCGACCCGGAAGCCAGCTGAAGAACGTTGACGCCCTGAGCAGAGTCATCATTGCGAGCATAAACACATTTCAGCTGACGAGAGAAATGCTCATCTCCTCGCAGCAAGTCGACCCCTGGATTCTGGAAGTCCAGAAGAACCCAGCAAGATGGTCCGCCCGTTTGGAGAATGGAGTTTGGATGGCCTCCAAGGTCGTAGATACCGGAGAATTATTGGTCCCCTTGATTCCCGGCTCCCTTCGCCATCAAATTCTGCAGGTCTGCCACGACAGTCCATGGGCAGGACATCCCGGCATAGACACAACAGACGCGACTGTCAGGAAATACGGAGTCTGGCCAAAATTGACGTCGTACGTCAGAGACTACGTCAGATCCTGCGCCGTCTGCCAACGACGAAAGACACCGAATCGGCTGGACCCGCTGATCCAACAGCCAGAACTTCCATCGCATCCTGGAGAGATAGTGGGGATAGACCACGTTGGACCTCTCGCGACGACCAACGGTGTGAAGTACTTGCTTACGGTCGTCGACCACTTCAGCAAATACGCCGAGGCTTATGTCGTGCCAAACACAACAGCCCAGGTGGTGGTCAACGTCCTAACGAAGCAGTATTTCCCCACGCATGGAGTTCCGGAAAAACTGATTTCGGATCGTGGGACTGCTTTCACAGCCGCAGTAACTCAAGAACTATGCGCCGCTTGGGGGATTAAGAAGGTACAGACGACCGCGTACCACCCCCAAAGCAACGGAATATGTGAGCGCTTTCACAGAACCTTGGCCGACATCATTGCCAAGCTGTCACCCAAGACCAACCTGTGGCAAGAAGTACTGCCGATGGCCTTGGCCGTCTATCGCAGAGCCCCACATGGAAGCACAGGATATTCTCCCAATATGTTGCACTTGGGAAGGGAAATCCGCCTGCCTGTTGCCGCCGCCTTGGATCTGGACTCTCCGTCTAGTCACGACAGAACGTTTGTACATGTTAAGAGAGCCCAGAAAGCAGCAGCAAAAGCCATACGGAAAGCCTGGATGAAGCGATCCCGAATCGCAAATGCACGTCGAACGCCTCGTTACTTCAGCGTGAACGACAGGGTATACCTGCGCCAGATGGTGCCGCCTCCCGGAGTATCGTCCAAATTCTGGAGCCCTTGGGTTGGACCCATGAGGATTGTGAAACGTCTCTCAGAAGTGACATACGAGGTAGCAGATCCCACGGACCGCTGCCAGGTAGTACACCTGGGACGTCTCAAACCTGCGTTTGAAAGAGGAGTTCCCGACGATGCCTGCGTCACCCCACCTGTTGCACCCATGGCCGACCAGCGACCGGAACCCGTACCCTGCAACATGGAGATTGACGATCTCATCCCTGACGATGAAGACACGTATCCTGTAGCCCGGTTTGTTGAAGTCCAACAACCCAGAAAATCCCCAGAACCCGAAGACCCAGTGAAAGAGAGTCCTCCTGCTGAAGTGCCGCCTGAAGAAGAATCCCAGAAGACTGCTGTGGTTGCACATCGCCAGCTGCGCCGGCTTCCCAAAAAGGATTACCAGCAACTGCACTCTGGACGACCCTCGAAGCACCCGAAACCTGAAACAAAAGAAAGGTTAAATAAGAAAGTAAAATTTCAAATGTAAATAGTAACCACTTAAAAAAAAAAAAAAAAAAAAAAAAAAAACTTATTCATGATATTTTATGTGTAATTCATACTTACCAGTTGTTTGTCTCGTTCCATGCCGACCCTTGATGTTTCGCGAACGCGCGCGCGAACGATCGTGGGCCGACGTTTCCCCTGTTCCATTTTAAAATAGCACCGTGTCTGTCGAAAAGTTGGTCAAGTCGTTGAGGTTCGCTATATTTAGGCCCTCCACCACCTTAGGCCCAGTTCCAGTCGAGTCATCCAAACCACATAACACGTTACACTTGGCAACCCAGTAGTAAATAACAAGCACACCTGTAGAAAGTAGCTAACAATGTCAGAATGTAGAAATGGAAAGTAGTGTAGGAAGTGTAGAAAGTAATGCCAGTGCTATAATAGGAAGGTGCGTGTGTTTTACAGACGGGGTGCAGTAATGTCGAAAGACTTGCGAGCCATGATAAAGGATGTGGAGAGGAGATTGGACGAGGAGGAGAGTCGTGACAGGAGCCCTGATGCGGAACCACCAGTGGAACCCCAGTTACCACCCCCTAGAGCGTTACCACCCAGAACTAGAACCCGACCGAAAGATCTCGATAAGGAGTGGACCGTCTTGGAAACCGGTGCAGAGATGATGTACGGTGCAGCAAACGAAAACGAGTTGGAGGAAGGCTGGCACAGACATGCTAGCGCTATGCGAGTCTTGCAGGAGAACATAAGAGGAACGCAGCCCCGCGAGAACCCCAGAGTCGATGCGGCAGAGATCGCGAGAGCCGTGGCCCAGCAACTACAGCAACCCCAGGTCAACATACCCATGTCGGCGGACATTGCTAGAGAAGTGGTGGCCCTCATGAACGAGCAGTTGCCGCCCACCCAAGATCCCCAACAGTGGGCTGACAGGATTGCTGAGTTGATCGTCCAGAAGCAATCACCCGCCTACTCACCGATCCACGACTCAGGAGCCATAGCAAGAGCCATCTTGATCGAGCTGCGACAACATGTCAGTTGGCAACTACATGATGCCGAACAGGATGCCAGCGCTCCAGCAACGTCTCACGAAAACCTAGCTGCCAGCGCCCCAACCACGTCTCATGAACACCTAGCTGCCAGTGCCCCCTCGACGTCACGTGAAAGTTTGCCCGCCAGTGTCTCGTCAATGCCTCGTGAAGAGCTTGTCGCCACTGCGCCCACCACGTCCAGGAGTGAGCTGCCCCAAGCCGAAGGAACCGTGTACGATTCTCAGTCTGAGGAGGAGGATAGACCAGTGGCCGAGCGACGCTGCATTGCCTGCGGAAGGACCAGGGACCACAACTCGCGCCTTTGGTGTGAGGCCTGTCGAGCCTTCCTGCGAAGAGCCAAGAAAGCTGCCATTGATGGACGACCCATAACATGCAAGGATCCTCGCCATCGTCAGAATCCTGACAACGCCGCGTGCAGAGGTTGCCGAGCCAAGCACCTCCAAACCCTGGAAGCCGCAACCACCCAACCCACAGACGGAAGATGCGCCGCTGAGGACATCGGCTTTCAAAGGGGGGGGGAGTGTGACCGGAGAGTTCCGCCCCTCCGAATCACGGTTAGGACTACCCCATCTTCCTCCACTAAACGCCCACGAGCAAGGTCCGCAGGGTCGCCGCCGATGACCGCACCAGCAGCCGAGGAGTTGCCTCCACCGCCACCAGTCGCGCCACCGGCAGCGCCCCCACTCCGCGCGCATGCGCGTCCTCGCCACTCGACCCCCTCAAGAATCGAGGCACCTCCCTGACGGCGCTCCCCTACCTCATTCCTTGAGAGACTTTGGTTGCGCCGAGAGTGAAAGCCTGCCGAGACTGGGGCCCCCCATCCAGCCACTGTCCACCTCCTGGTTTCAACGACTCCGACTGCCTTCGACCGCCTCCGACTTCTTCAACACTCAAGACTGCAAGACGACGACAGCACCTACCCTCCACGGACTATTACAACTGGTAGGAGTGACTTTTCTTTCTGTATATAAATAGGGATAGTGATTTTTCTTTCAAAGATTGCGAAGCAGGCGCTTAGAATACCTGAAAATAGATAGAGACTGAGAATGGCCCTTTTCTAAATTTCCCCCGTAATTTTAAGTATAATTTTCATTGTCCAAATTGATATTCTTTTCTTGTATTTTGTGATTGACGAAATTACCTCGTGGTGTCCACCTTCAGTGACCACCTTTGGTGACCACCTTCCGTGACCACCACGATACTTCTCTAGTAAGACTAAGTTCCTAAAAGTCGACTATATAGGTAGGAATAACACCTACAAATATCTATTTTGGTTGTTTGATATTTTTCCGTAAATACATTTCACGTACGGAAGTACTTATACCTTTTCTTTGACTACTCCCACTGACCAGGTACACAACACAAGTAAAGTAAACTCATGCTATTAACTTCATTTTATTCTTGCAAATATAACAGTAACGTAACTTCATTTGCTAGTAAATTCTTTTATTCAAATCATAACTTTCTAACTTAGTCTCCTGACTAAGTCCTACTACTTCAGTAGGTGGTGGCAGTACTACTCCCGAGAAGACACACAGACAGCTACGGTAAGTAAGATCCGCATACAGCTAAGTTAAATAATATCACAAGACTTGGTTAGGAATTACTTTTAACTTCCTAACGTGCTCCCTTCCGAGGGTTCCCTATCAGAAAAAGGGGTTACAATACCCAGAGATAGGGTGAACTGCACTGTTTCAACCTAAAGAGAAAGTTATACCTAATAGGCAGAGTTGTGATGAACACAAACAAAAGAGAGGATGAGTTGGGGGGGTTGTATGATGGTCCTTCCTGGAAAGGATTAGGCTGGTGATGTTGCTAAGGAAACGTGCCCGGCGCATGCGCAGTGCCGTCCATCTCTCACCCAAACACCAAGGGCAGTCAGTCAGTATGTAGGTAGGTTATCCTTCTGCGTAGGTCGGGGTGGAGGTGATAGTTTCTAAGTTGTGGTTCCAGAGTTCTTCCTCAACCAGTGAATTCTCGTGTGCGATATTCCTTTTGATTAGGTCCGTCGATTTACTATACGGGTTGTGCATGGCCTTTTCGAACAGCGGTCGGAGTGGAAGTGATAAGTGACCAACTCCATCACCCTGGGAACCTCCAAATCTACGCCAGTCGAACTTCTCAACAGGTATCTAGTTTTTTCAAGCCCAATATATTATCAAGTAACCACACTTCCAGATCTCCCAGTACCTACATCTACGGATTCTGAGGACAAAAAGTCGAATTTTCAATGATGAAATGTCGGGGTTGTGTGACTCGGAGGTCAATGCTCTTTCAGCTTCCTACTCGTACCTACTTGAGTAGTCCAATAGGCGTACACACTCTGACTTGAAAGTTCTTCTTCTAGAAAAAACTTTTACTACCTAGTAGGGTAAAAGCACCAATTAAGTACTGACACTTTAAGAAAAATTTTGTGGTTTTTCAACAATTTCTCTCGTATTTATTAATCTTTCCTCACAATTGAAACTTTTCCCCTTAGGCCAACATCAGTTTCTTCAATTTTGCTCATTATAATTATCAAAACGACAAATCAATTCATTTATTTGCTTAAAATTTGGATGCATCTTTTCTCTCCTATTACCGACATGCATTCACCAGTTACTGACAGTGTGAGGAACCAATTACTGACACCCTGTATCAGGTTCAAATTATTTTTATTTCCAACTTTAAAATAGAAAAAGTAATTTACTTAGTACCTATATTTTGAAATCACAAAGCACAAGTTTTCGTGTTTTCAACCTTCTTTCTCGAATTTTTCGACAAATTGAAGGCGAAATCAAGCTTCGAAGATGTCTTGTCTCTCGAGTAAACCAACAAGTTTTCGTGTTTTCAACCTTCTTTCTCGAATTTTTCGACAAATTGGAGGCGAAATCAAGCTTTCGAAGATGCATAAATTCGAGACTGTTTTTTAATGATAGAGAATAAGAATAGGAGGAAAGATACGAGTAGGTTCCTACCAGGGAGAGGGGTGTCAGTGACTGGATATGCTCAATGTTAGTATCTGGTGTGCGTACATCCCAAATACTGACACTCCCATAACTAGTTACTAACACCCCTGTTAGGATATGGATCCCTTGCTTTTTTCAAAAGGCAGGTAGCAACATCGTATTCTACGTAAAAACCCTAGTTAATTAGGCTTTGGAACTAAAGATTTCGGAAAACCCCAATTACTAACACAAGTGTCAGTAATTGGGTAAAGGCACGTTTCTGGGTACCCAAATCCTAACACTGAGAAAAAAATGTTATTTTATCAGATATTTGCACTGAAATTGTGTATTCTTATTAGCTAACATCAATACTGGAGCGGGAAAAAGTAAATTGAATGTAGAAACAAAGATGAAACGGTTATAATAGATGAAATTGCGACTCACCTCCTTAGCAAAACCGCTAACGATCGGACAGCAGGTGTTAGACTGATGATAAAACTTCATTCCCGAACCCCTTATCGTCAATGCCGACTAGATTTTGGCGAGAATCGGTAGAAAATAACTGTGACATTGATTTGGTGCCAAATTTGAATCCCTAGGTGACCAGGAACGCTTATTTTTCAAGGAAGAATGAGCATGTGTTAGTAATTGGGGTGGTGTTAGCAATTGGTTCCTTCACTCTACTTCCACTTTAAATTTTTTTTTTATTGGCTCAAGTAGTGACATTTTAACGCCATTCAACTACACCTGTATTTCGGACCATCCCTGACCATTTTGGCATTGAACGGTTTCCGCACTTTCAGTCAGATTTTCGCTGTTTTTTCGAGTCGATTCTCATGAAACATCAGTCATTAATTATAACATCTTTTTAAACATACAAAAATTGTGAGACCTTTTATGAGAGTCAATTTTCGGCCTATTCCTAAGCGTTTTGTAATTCTCTGCAATACTCTCTATTTTGAAACTATTGAGGCATCATCAGCCAGCTTTGAAATTCAAATTAGGCTATTTTTTAATTACAGTCAATTGGGGTAACTTTGAACCATGGGGTGTAACTTTGAACCTTTTCACTTTTTTCACTTCATTTAACGCCATCAATTTTACAAAAATGTGTAGTTCCTCAGCTGAATAATTAAAAGCAAGATGAGACCTTTATATATTTGCCAAAACATCTGAAGAAGGAAAAACGTGCGCCGCGTGCCAACAATAATTCATCGTTTCAAGCGATTATCAGTGCCCAGTTTTCGTTTCATCATTACAAATACCTACTCCTACGTTGTGTGCAAAATTTTGATTCCATGGTTACTAATTGTATTTTTAGTTTTAGGATAACTTGGGAGTAGAATTAATTTTCATTTTCCAAGCGAACTAATCGCAAAACTTTGAAGTAAAATTGGGTGAAATCAGGGCAACTTTGAGCCGGTGCAAAGTAGGCCATTGATGTTTGGAACGTAGAAGCGCATAAATCACGTTCACTTTTTCTCCTATGAAATAATCAAACCTCAGATCCAACATTGCACCAGGTGGGACAATATTGCTGAAGGCGACATCACACTTCCTCGTGTAGGGGTAGCCACATATTTTTTCCATGATCTAATCAGTTTTTTTTTGTGAAGATAGGAGTACACAGTCTAGTATTTTTTTTATGAAAAAAAAGAATAAAATGTAAGTGAAATGGGTGTTTTAAGAGGAAATCGTCAGGCTCTTCCTGGACTCAGAATCAATCCGAGATTATTTTTCGATTGCCTAGATATAATAAACCACCCCACTTCTACTGAGTCGTACTCAATGCGTGCCAAATTTAATCTACTTTCTACTGATGGAAGGTGTTTTTGCCTAAATATCAATGAAGCATCCGAAATTAAGCAGTTTACAGACAAAAACAGAGGTGGTTCAAAGTTCCCCTGAATGCCTGGGTAACTTTGAATCACCCTAAAGACAAGAATTTCGAGTATTTAATAGAGAGTTGTTTTAAAAAATCTTTTGTTGTGCAACATTTGGACAATAACTTTCCGTTTTTGACATGAAAGGCCGGAAAAATGGAATTTTAACACAATGCGAAGCCAAAATTATCAAAAACAAGGTTCAAAGTTACCCCAATTGACTGTATGTATATATTTATTATTATAATATTTAGGGATTCTACCGCCGAGGAAGACCAAACTTCAATGATCGACTCTACCATTCTACAACTAATTATTTGCAACATTTTGGTTTATTATTTTCAATAATGAACCTTTGGAATCGACCAAGAAAAACATTTTACCCTCCCCATAAACATTTTTTGTTGGTTTACTTTTCAAGGTACGCAGAATCCAAAAATCGATTAAAAATTTTGCCGTCCGTCCGCCGTACGCGGCACTTTCCTCAATTTCCAAGGACCGATTTTGATGAAATTTGGTATGTGGGGTCTAGTTGGGCCACGAAGCTATTGGTTGATTTCAGTCACTTCTAAGGTTTGAAAAATGAGGGCTAAAATTTTGGAAACGCCCCAGCTCAAAACGTTTTGATATAGAGGTATGTATTGTTTTTTCATCAATTTAAAATTGTATCGAATTTTCAGAATCGAATGAAACCACCCAGAGCTCTGTAGCACCAATAGATCGCTCGAGAACTTAAGGGTTGGACGTACGATAAATCAGAAACACGAGTGTGAATCGCAAAAGAGGTCTAATCTTCGTTCAAATTTTAGCTGACCGAAATGCGATTGTTGTTCGTTTCTTCGAGTTGTACTCATTTTTGCATCCTTAGCAATCAGTAATCAAATATCCAGAAGGTATCCACAACTCCTTATTTCTTCGGATTGAGTGTGAAACGTTTGATTGTGAAGTAGTGGGTATCTATGGTTGGAGTTAGTGACAATGGGTTATTATACCTTTTTGTACAATCTTGGGAATGGTGGGTTATCTTGGAAAATTCATCCCAAATCTGTCAGAAATGACAACTCCATTCCGATTGTTAACAGAAAAGAGTTCGGAGTGGTTTTGGGGGCCTGAGCACGACTCTACCTTGATAAACTTGAAAAATATACTCAGTAGTCCTCCACTATTAGCCTACTTCAACCCCAAACAAGATGTTATGCTCTCAGTTGATGCTTCTAGAAGTGCAATGGGTGCAGTTTTACTGCAACATGGTCAACCCGTTGCATATGCAACTAAACCCTTCTCCAAAGCGCAGCAACTGTACCCCCAAATAGAGAAAGAGGCTTTAGCCGTCCGTTTCGGATTGAAACGTTTCCACGAGTCTATGGTCGACCAGTAGTTGTCCAGTCGGACCACAAGCCTCTTGAGATTATATTCAAGCGTTCGATCCATTTGGCTCCACCACGACTTCAACGTGTTCTTTATGAAATCCTGCTCTATGACTATGACAAATGGCAAAGCTGGTCTTTGCTGACGGGTGATCTATAGAGAAAACGCTGCAAATTATTACACAATGGTTTATTATTTTTCTATATAGATCACTCGTCTACAAAATCACCAACCATCCAATATGAAAAAGAAAAAAAAAAAAAAATCAAAATCACCAGGCATCGATCACATTTCGGTCAGCTCTAATTTGAACGGAGATTAGGCCACTTTTGAGATTCACACTCGTGTTTTGATTCATATATATATATATTTCAATATAAACCCTTAAATTTTTGTAGGGAGCGAACGGTTTGTCCTACAGAGCTCCGCGTGGTCTCAAAAAATTTTAAAAATTCTATAGAATCCAAAATTGAAGGAAAAACAATACCTTTATATCAAAATTTTTTGAGTTAGGGCATTTTCAAAATTTCAAAATTGATTTTGGAACCCTTAGAAGTCACATACATCAACCAAAAGCTTCGGGGCACAACTAGACCCCAAATGGAGCCTACATACCAAATTTCATCAAAATCGGTCAATGCTAAGTGGCAAAAGTGCCGCGTACGGCGTATGGCGTACGGCGGACGGCGGACGGACGGCCAAATTTTTATTCGATTTTTGGATTCTACGTACCTTGAAACGTAAACCATCAAATTTTGAGGGGGTGTTAAAATTTTTTTTTCTTGGTCGATTCCAAAGGTTCATTATTGAAAATAATAAACCGAAAACTAAACATTTGTGTAACAATTTGCAGCGTTTTTGACCTGTAACTTTCTTTTATGCTCCCCAAGTTATCATAAATGATGAATGTTGACAAATTACGTTGTACCCACGTACAGGAATATTGTACAAGAGTATTGTAAGTATAAAATTGTATAAACTATTACTATGTGGCTTCATTTTCATTATGAAATCGCCAAACACAGTATGGTCATAAAATTGACTCAATAAATCGTGATTTGCGATTGGAAATGTGTGTCTACAATCCGTATTTTCGTGATTCTGTTCGTATTTCGAGGTATACATTCAGTACTTAAGATAGGTATCATTCTGCCTGTTCAATACCGTCTAGGCATTATACAGGGTGTCTACACTTTGGATGAGCATAACTTCAAAAATGTCTCGTAGCAATTTTCTTTTAACCCACTCAAAATTCCTTTTTTTTCACTTTAAATTTTTCTTCCCGTTTTCGACCTTACGGCACTGATATGGTCATAACTCCCTTATTTCTCCTGAAAATTCGATTCTGACTACACCGTTAGAAAGAGCGTTAAATTCCTAAGCTACCTAGTGCAAAATCAAAATATTTCAGCAATAAAATAGTTCCAAAAAATTAAGTGAAAAAGCCAACTTTAAAAAATTTTCTAAACTTTTCTTTTTCTGACTTTCTTCGACCAAAGTTTTCCCTCTAAATCCCTGCCCATTTCGATGGGTGCTCTTCGAAGAAAAAATGCTCAAATTGTGAGCTTCCCAACGGTCTATCAATTTTTCTTTTTAACATTCAAATTGGAAGAGTAAATGAAGTTTGATGCCAGAAAACGTGTGTTTTACAAGCAAATCCAGTGTTTTAAGCGGTTTCTGGTCCCCCTCGACCTCAAGATGGCTTGACGATTTTGGTATCATTTCCTCCGTAATTTTTTACGCTGAATCCGATGGTGATAACTCCAAATGATTCCGACTGCTAGAAAGTGGATTTTTCAAAGAAAACCTTCGTTTTTCGTACATAATTTACGCATTATTCGTAGATATGGTAGTGAGCATGAAGTAACATCTTTCTACTCAACAAAAACTTCAATAAGCTAGAAATTCGGTGTTTTTATTGAGTAGAAAGGTTTTACTTCATGCTCACTACCATATCTACGAATAATGCGTATTTTATGTACGAAAAACGAAGCTTTTCTTCGAAAAATCCACTTTCTAGCCGTCAGAATCATTCGGAAGTATCACTATTGGATTCAGCGTAAAAAATTACACAGAAAATGATACCAAACTCGCCAAGCCGTCTTGAGATCGAGGGAGACCATAAACCGCTTGAAACACTGGATTTGCATGTAAAACACACGTTTTTTGACATTCAAACTTCATTTACTTTTCCAATTTGAATGTTAAAAAGAAAAATTGATAGATCGTTGGAAAGCTGACAATTTGAGCATGTTTTCTCCGAAGAGCGCCTATCGAAATGGTCAGGGATTTGGAGTGAAAACTTTGGTCGAAGAAAGTCAAAAAAAGAAAAGTTTAGAAAATTTTTTAAAGTTGGCTTTTTCACTTGATTTTTTGGAACTATTTTATTGCTGAAATATTTTGATTTTGCACTAGGTAGCTTAGGAATTTAACGCTCTTTCTAACGGTGTAGTCAGAATCGAATTTTCAGGAGAAATAATGGAGTTATAACCATATCAGTGCCGTAAGGTCGAAAACGGGAAGAAAAACTTTAAAGTGAAAAAAACCCTGTGTTGTTGCCTGTAAAGTCGGTATACGGGCGAAAGTTTTACGTGACAACGACTAAAATAATTTAATGTTAATATTCATTCGTATAGTAGGAAGAAGGATAAAATAAAATTCTTTGTCAAGTTGCACAGAGTAGGTATTTCCCGTAGGTAGTAGGTATTTCCCATGGGTGGGGGGGGGGAGTGAGTGCCAGGGAAGGGGGGCGGGGCGCTCCCGCTTTTGTGAGCGCCGGGGAAGGGGAGGGGCCGCCCGCCTTTAGGGAGCGCCGAGCTGCACCCCCTCCGTGAGCGGAGCGTAACGCAGTTTCTTGAAGTGTCTCCCGGTAAACCAATTTATAAGACGTTATCACGTCAAAAAGGAATTTTGAGTGGGTTAAAAGAAAATTGCTACGAGACATTTTTTTTTGTGAAATACCTTGTAGAATCGAACCCATAAACCGCTTAAAACACTGATTTGCTTGTAAAACACATGTTTTCTGGCATTCAAACTTCATTTACTCTTCCAATTTGAATGTTAAAAAGAAAAATTGATAGACCGTTGAAAAGCTGACAATTTGAGCATGTTTTCTCCGATGAGCGTCCATCGAAATGGGCAGGGATTTAGAGGGAAAACTTTGGTCGAAGAAAGTCAGAAAAAGAAAAGTTTAGAAAATGTTTTAAAGAAAATTAATTTCACTTGATTTTTTGGAACTATTTTATTGCCGAAATATTTTGATTTTGCACTAGGTAGCTTAGGAATTTAACGCTCTTTCTAACGGTGTAGTCAGAATCGAATTTTCAGGAGAAATAAGGGAGTTATGACCATATCAGTGCCGTAAGGTCGAAAACGGGAAGAAAAACTTTAAAGTGGAAAAAAAGGAATTTTGAGTGGGTTAAAAGAAAATTGCTAAGAGACATTTTTTGTTGGAAATACCTTGTAGAATCGAACCCTGAAGTTATGCCCATCCAAAGTGCACACTCTGTATATGTATTCAGTACTTAAGATAGGTATCATTCTGCCTGTTCAATACCGTCTAGGCATTATATTTCATTATACTATCGTATCGTCGTATTATAACTCGTTGCATCAATCTTAACAAGTAGCTCGGGATCACTAATTTAGCCAATAAATAATGTTCAATAAATGGATTCCCCTCTCTCTCAAAAATTTAGCCAAGATATTTTTGCTTTAGCACAAGCAGCTGGTCTGAACAGGGAAGAGGGTTCTGCGATGCCAAACCTCGTGTTTCCGAATAGGTGCCGTAGCCGTGGGTGGGTACTCATTTCGATCTTTCCAAGAGTCTGGAAAATAATCTCAATAAGGTCAATTATTGACCTTACCCGTCGAGTCCTGTAAAATTTGACTATAAATGATGAAAAAGTTCAAAATAGGTACTGGTTTCTCAGGATCAATTTTAGTATTATTTAAAAATCCTCCGCACCTTGCAGAGCACACAAAATAATCTTGATTTTGTTGACTAGAAACTTGAACTAGAATCTTTGAAATAGAATTAGGAAAAATTGCTTCAATTTGATCTGGAAAGTTATTTGATAATCTCGTGGAATACATTGAGTTTGACTTGAAATTAAAACAGGAATTAATTTTGCGTCTTCATAAAAAATTATCAATTTCGTACACTACCTACCGTCGTAGCATAGAGAAAGTGAAATCTGCCAGTATAAAGTAAGTTCTTAAACCTGCTAGGAAATGTTTGTACCTATAGAATAGTATTTTCAAGATTTTGGAAAAAGTCAGTAGTTTTTATTTTTACCCCATTTTGCTTCCGAGTCTACCAAGGTAGCGGAAGCTTTGTTTTCACTTTTCAAGGACGAAAAAAAAAGTTCTCCAAAATCAAAATTTTCACTTGCGTTTTACGTTTTAGACCTTTCTGAACAATTTTGGTTCCGTGTCTGTCTGTCTGTCATGAATTCCTTGTAACGCGCATAACTATACGAAGTTATTGTCCGATTTCGATGAAATTTTCAGGGATTGTGCGGGTTGGTGTGTAGATGGTCCCCTATGAAAATCATCATCCTCGGACTGATAGTAGCCACTGCGCATGCGCAAACGTGAATTCCTTGTTACGGCCATAACTTCTACATTTTCCATCCGATTTCAATGAAAATTTCAGAGATGTTACAGATTAGTATTTAGATGGTCCCCTATGAAAATCATCACCCCCGGACTGATAGTAGCCGATGCGCATGCGCGAACGTAAAATCCGTGTAACAGCCGTACATACGTCAGAATCTCAAATTCTACATTTATTGTCTGGCGCCCGTAGCACATTCGCAGCGAGTTCAACTTTCATCCAAGGGGTCTCGGGTACGATTCCCAGCCGTACCTAAAAATTTTTGATTTTTTGAGTAGTGACTCCACTTACATTTTTCATCCGAATTTGATGAAATTTTCTAGGATTATCCAGATTAGCGTGTAGATGGTCCCCTATGAGGGTAGTGAAAGGTACTAAGAGATTGGTGTTTTGAGATTAACTACTATGCATCGGATCATCTATATAATCGGGTTATGGATACGAGGAAGCTATGTGCCACACCCACTTGGCAGACGTTTTGAATTTATTGTCAGATTTCGATGAAATTTCCAGGGATTGTGCGGGTTGGCGGGTAAATGGTCCCCTATGAAAATCAAAACCCTCGGACTGATAGTAGCTGCTGCCCATTCGCGAAAGAGAATTTCCTTGTAAAAGCCATAACTCCTTAATTTTCCATCCGGATTTGTCTCAGAAATTGTTCCAATTGGCGTAGATGATCCCCTTTGAAAATCACTTCCTCCAAATTGATAGTAGCCACAGCGCAATCGCAAACGTAAAATTCTTGTAACAGCCATAACATCCACATTTTCCATCCGATTTCGATGAAGTTTTCAGAAATTGTATGGATTAGTATGTAGATGGTCCCCAAGGAAATCATCGCCCCGGACTGATAGTAGCATGCGTAAATGTGAATATCCTTGTAACAGTCATATTTTCTCCCTAATTCGGCGAAATCTTCAGAGATTGTTCGAGTTGACGTGTAGAAGATCCCCTGCTAGTGTAGTGCAATGTACTTAGAGATTGATGTTTAGAAATAAGCTACATTTCATCGGATCACCTATACAATCGGGTTGAGAATACGAGGAAGCTATGTGCTACACCCATTTGTTTTTAGGACGTCCCACAGTAAGACTTGGGCGTCCTTATGCGATCGATCTGGGGTGAAGTTGGACAACACTCAACAGAAAAAAAAAATAACCACACAGTAATCCGTTTTAGACCATTCTGAATCCAAATCCGCGAAAAAAACCATAGGTGTATGTCTGTGTGTGTGTGTGTGTATGTGTGTGTGTGTGTGTGTGTGTGTGTGTGTGTGACAAAATCTTGTGTACTCTGCACAGGCCTTAGTACTCAACCGATTATCCTGGTTCTTTTTTTGTTCGACGCGGAAAACTATCTAGTTGTGCACTACGTCGCCGGAATTTCGAATTTTGCCTTTTAAGGGGGGGAAAGGGGGGGTTAATGCTTAAAAAACGTGCGTTTGCGGGCATAATCTTGTGTCGTCTGCCCAGGCCTTAGTTCTCAACCGATTTTTGTGATTCTTTTTTTCATCGACGCGGAAAACTATCTAGTTGTGCACTACGGCGCCGAAATTTTGAATTTTGCTTTTTAAGGGGGGGAAAGGGGGGGTTAATGCTTAAAAAACGTGCGTTTGCCTGCATAATCTTGTAAACTCTGCCCAGGCCTCAATTTCCAACCGATTTGTGTGTTTCTGTTTTGTTTGACTCAAATAACTTCCGAGTTGTACATAATTTCACCTGAGTACCAAAATTCGCAAGGGGAGGGGGCAAGTGGGGGATAATATTCATAAAATATCCGATTTTTCAATATTTCGGTTCCTTTACTGCTTACTAATTGTACACAACCTTAGAAATTGAGGAAAAATTCTCATTATACCTCCGTATTTTCATGAATTATTCTCTGTACCACCATGGAACTAATAGTGGTGCCACCATGGTGCCAGGACACCATAAACCGCATATTTCGTGTTTTTTTTTTTGTTCTTTTTTTTTTGTGTTTCACCTTGAATACGGATGTGAACCTCGACGGACCGCCTACTAAAACTAATAGATGAAAGTTCAATGTTACGACGTATTTCCGCTTTGGTGCCAGACTGGCACCATTGGTGAGGGAAGGGGGGGGGGTGAACTCGAATTCGCATGTTGGGTGTCGTAGTGTGACGAGCCGTCACAGGAGCTCTCACCACCGGCGATCCCCAAACTGAAAATCCGTAGGAGTCATCCATGCGAGGCCGAGAGCATGGAGGTTGAGGTCGGGAGCGCACCACCAGGCGGCAGCACCGGACGGACCAACACGAAAAAGTGAACGGGTGGGGGAAGGATCCGGAGGGGGAAGGCACGGCTGGGAGAGAACGACCGCCCACCCCTCAGACGTGTCTTGATCGAGCCTCTCACCCCATCTCTCTCTGTGTGAAAAGTCTGTGTGACAAACTCTGTGTGGAAAATTCTGTGTGAAAACTCTCTGTGTGGAAAAGTCTGTGTGACAATAGAAAACTGAACTGTAACGACAACCGATTAAGCCCGAAGTTAACCATTGAAGACTGTCAGTGTACGATTGCGCCCTCCTGAAGTTTCAAGTAGCTAACGGCCGACCCTCGCATTCCAACCGGACCAAGCCCAACGGATTCTCTATTGAAAAACCCAGTACTGGTAAATTTAAATACATATAAATTCCTTTCTTAACTGTTCCTCCTAGGCAATTTGATTTCTAGTTATTTTTCATTGTCCAAAGGACTTAGTATATCTTCGTGTTACGAAACACCACGTGTTCATCTTCATGTTCCGTAACACCATGTGCTCATGTTCACGCTTCCTATTTTCATGTTACGAAACACCACGTGGGTTGTGATCTTGGAGGTTATCCCCATCAGGGCCCTCATTTAATTGAAGTCATTATTTTATTCTTAATTAGGGTATCTTAACCCCAAGTCGAATTGTTCCTTATTATTTTTCTTGTCTTGAAATACTTACCTGATAATTATACAGGATTCATTTTGTTGCTTACCTTGTGGTTATCATTGGTACATTCCCGATCAATTTCCTGGTGCAGAATAGGAAACATAGGAGGTACTTACCTAAGCATACTTACCTTGCGAACCGTAGTGAGAACCAGAGTAGAATCATTAACGTAGAATCATAACTTGAAAGTACTTACCTTAGACTTGCTGAAATCTCGAAGAATCTGAAACAGAAAGAAAAGTTATTAAATACAAAAGGTACAAATTATTACACAATAACGAGAAAGATAAAAGAAGTCATAAAGGGAAAATACTTACTCAACCTCAAGTTGGACAAAGATAGGCATTTTTCGGTAATCCCCGAAGGGATACCTATTCAACACCATCTTCGTCGTTTCTGCTGATTCGTTCCGCTGCTCATTGAAATCACGGTAAGTGAAACCCAGATACTCCTAGTATAAGTGCAGGGGCATTGTAGTGGCGAATTTTAAAATCAAGTTAATAACCTTGCTCGGTCACCGTAGTGTTCACGAAAATTCACCATTACAATTTGGTGGCACGCGGTGTGATTTTGATAAGTTTCGACTATCACGAACCTTCAGTTTGCCCTGCGCTTAACTAGTAGAGGACCGCCCAGGAGATTGATCGAAGTACCGTAGGAATATCATTTATTGATTCAAATCCACATTGTATATGTATTTCTTGTTGTCTTGTATATATTGAAAGGAAATTACGAACGTAGAACATTGTTTTTCTGTAAAAACAAGGAATACGGCCGTAGACATAAAACCACCCGTGAGCGGAGGAACAAGAGTGTGAGCGAGCGGACGAGAGATCAGGTTGTTCCAGCGGCATTTTCCCGCGAAGGTTTCGGGCGAACCGCTGTGTTTCGGATCCTCACTATTCGGACGATCCGGATCGGTCTTCTCGTTGGTTCCAGAACGTTCTGGACGCATACCGTATCGGAGCGACTCTCGGGCGGGTCACCGGGTTTCGGATCAGCGATCCGTAGCGTAGGTTTCGAGTCAGCGGGTTTCGTAGCGTTAACACGTTCCGAGAACCGTGTTCCTGAGTCAAAGGAACGATTCGAAACGAACTGTTACCGAAACGCGAACAAGTACAAAAACTTGTTCTTGGATCGGAACAGCCCTCCCGCGTTCTGCTATCGGTTCGGAACCACCGTTCCGAGTCTGCGAACTGTTACGGAACAACTGTTCCTACACAATTGCAAATCCCCGAAAAGTAACGAAACAAACAGTTTCGTGAATAACAAATACCGATTCGTGACCAAGTGAAGTTTTTTTTTTTCTCACACCTTCATCAAATTTTTTTTGTGTATACCATCGAAACTGTCCACAATGGCCGAAGGAGGAGACGCTACCACGATCTCGTTCGAGATGATGGAGGCCGTTACCACTGCCATGGCGCAGATGGGAAATTTCTTCGCCTCCCAAAAGGGAGTCCCAAAATCCGAGGAACAGGGCGCCGGACTTCCGAGGTCCTTGTTCCTGGAGGTGGATATATGGAATCCCGACGAAACCGGATGCATCTCGGCGCAGCAGTTCTTCGCCGAAGTGGAGCAGGCCACCGCCACCCTGACACAAGTACAGAGGGTGCAGTTTCTAAGAGCACGATTGAAAGGAGGAGTCAAGCGATTCCTGATAGAGGCCACGGGCGAGGAGCCCTATGATCGCCTGAAAGCTCGAATCCTCCGGTGGTACGGGAAAGAAAATCCCGAACAAGCAAACATCAAGTTATGGACGACGAAGCGGCAAACCGGAGAACCCCTTCGGAAATATGCGGAACGCTTGATGACACTGGCGACCTGTGCGGTCGAGGCGGAGGAAAACCTCCCGCTTGAGCAACGACCGGAATGGATACAACAGAAGACCCTGCGAGCGTTCATCCGAGGGGTGGACAGGGAAATAAGCCTGTTCCTGAGAGGGGGAACCATCGAGACCCTCGAAGAGGCGGTTGAGAAGGCCGAGGAGTGGGAGGAGACCGACCGGGGGGACCGGGAACCCGAACTCCGGTGGGACGTGGCCGGGGTTCTAAACCAAGAACCCAGGAAGTGTTATGGATGTGGGGAAGTGGGGCACTTTGCGGCCCGATGCCCGAACCGTGGCAGTCCCGGCGGCAACCGAACGCCAACGAAAGATCCGGCACAAGGAGGAGGGCTGCCAAGGGGATCCCCCTTCTGGACACAACCGTTCCGGAAACCGCGTCTGCCCTGTTGTTTCTGTGGCGACCTGAACCACTACCCGGCGGATTGTCCTCGTGGAGCCATCAGCGACGAGTGTTGTGACTTCTGCGGAAAGTGGGGACACGATGAGGCCGAGTGCTTCCGAATGAAGAGGATGGTGACGACCGCGCCCCATCGAGCGGTAACCTCGGCGCCCGCAGCGGCAATTACCACCCCACCAACCGACAGACAGGAGGAAGAAGTGAGGGGCGACGAGCTGGTCGCGTTCCAAACAACGGTGGCTCTCACCACCAGGCCCATGCTTTCCGTCCCGGTAAAGCTGGCAAACGTGAACTGCCGAATGGTGCTGGATACCGGCGCCGCGGTATCAGCGCTGTCTGAACCCATACCTGGGGTGGAGCTCCGACCAACTACTGCGAAATTATGGGGAGCCGACGGACAGCGGCTGTTGCTGAGGGGAAAACAGAAGGCCTCAGTAGAAATTGGACCAATACAAACCGACCACGAATTCTTTATTTTTGATAGACCAGACTCCGGCCTAAACTTACTAGGGCTGGACCTTCTCCAGAAACTTCCGATCTGCATCGAGACCGACACAGGGGCAGTAACGATGGATCACCCCAGAACCGGGGAACGCTTAATTGTCGGGGCAATGATCCAGGACCCCGACACCCTGAGGAGCCTGCAGCGGCTGTCGACCGGCTGGCGGATGGAGAAGGCAAAGGAGGAGGCAGACGAAATCCGGGAGACACCATCGCGGAAACTGGAAAACGTTTCCTCGGAAAACCCAGGGACAACCAAGGAAGATCATTCCTTTGAGAATGAGGAGCTTCTACCCATGGATGGTCCAAAGCACCTCCCAACGAGGGATAGTGAAGAAGTGGTGGACCCTGACGGACTGCCGCTGTGGACACCCGGACCAGCCGAGCGTCCGGTGGAGGCGGAACGGGCCCGGCAGGAGGGACACCAGGAGCAATGCCAGCTCCCAACCGAAGATCCAAGGGTGACTGTGGGCCCCGACGGATCACGGCGACGCGAGAGGAGCCAGATAGCTGACCTGGCGCACCCTAGACAGGCACGGTACCAGGACAACCAAAAGAAGGACCGTCGCTTGCGCAGCAAGAGAGGAGACGCCGGACGATCCTGGGTCCAGAAGGCCAACCGACGGCGACGCGGCCGTAGGTTCCGGGACAAGTTGAGAGGATATGCGCAGTGGAGGATGGTACCCCCGCTCTCGATAAGGAAGTTCTGGAGCCCGTGGAGCGGGCCGCGGGTGAGAAAGAGGGGGTCACTCGATGTCGACGGGAGGAGGGAGGACTCTCTAGGAGGGACAACATGTTGCCACCAAAGCGGCCTGGAGTCCGTATTCACGGATGGCGTACCTGGCGGGGCCGCGATTCTTGCCCCGACGAAGGAAGCTACCAGTACCCCAGCTAGCTCTAGGAAAGGGAGCCCGGAAGAGACCAACGACGAGGAGCTGAGGTGGATGGAACTGGATGACGGAGACGTGACTTTCACTGCAGATCCGGGAACGACCGCACAACTGCCGGGAGAGTCGGAGCCAGGGGAGGCGAGTCAAGCCAAAGCCGTACCCAGCGAACCCCAAGCTCTGATCAACCCCGTCGAGCCTGGAGACTACCTGCAGCAAGGACGACGATGGACTACGTGCGCCTGCATTCAAAATTAATGTGGGCACGAAGTCATGAGATTCACCTGTAAATGGAAATGTTATAAATTAGTAATAAAAATAAAAATTAAAATAAATACTAAAGTTAATGTTAATGTAAATAAAGACAATTAAATAGAGAAAAGAAATGGAACTTACCAAAAAGCGTTGTCCGAATACCTGGGATCCATGCTGGGAGGGGAACTGCCGGGATGATCGGGACGTTTCGGGTCGGGTAGAGAGGGAAGTCCGAGTTCAGGCGGCCATCGCCAACATGTGGGCTTCCGGGGCCCAAGCGAAGGTTTCCGGGAGGGGGCCAAGGAACAACCTGAGGAGAGAGAGGAGAGACAGAGTAGGCTTAGATGATTTTGTGACAAGGTGGTGACTATGGCCGTGTTCTGTTTCAGAAGGAGGAACCAGGTTAGGCTGCCATGTCGGCACCAGGGCAGGAGGAACAAGTAGGGCAATTGGAAGACTGGGCGGAGGAGCACCGCCAGACCGTAGAAGCTTTGGTCACCATCGGAGAGGCTGCGAAGCTAGTCAAAGGGAGGCCACGACAGTTGGCTATTGTCACGGACTGCGTTACGCAACTGGCGAGTTGTCTGAGGGACTTGTTACCACCACTGAGCCAGCACTCACGGACGATTACGCGAGACATGGCCATGCTCAGATATCAGGTGCAGACTTTGCAGGAACAGCTTGGCGCAGCGAGCGACGGGGGCATTGCCGAAAACCTCAACGAGTCACATTGTACCGAGACACTACCGCCGACAGGGAATGACACCGCGACACCTGAGCATTCGGAGCGGGAATCGGAAATGGACTGCGGAGACGAGGATCTTCCCTGTGCTAGGAAGAGGCATGCTGACGCCAAAAGGGAGGAGCTCGCGCCACAATTTTCGCCACTGTCGCAGAAGAGCAACGCAGCAACGCCGGAGGTCACACCGAAACTGCTCTTGAGCGATTGTCCAATTTGTGAGAAACCCGAGCGCATAATTACAGGCTTCAGGTGTCAGAGTTGTAAGACGTTTTGGAATCGACTCGTAACCAAATGCCGGAAATTCCCGATGGGGCACCCGGAGCATCCCATGCCGTGCAAGCTGAGGGAACACAGAGACGCAAGGCCTGCTGATTGTACCGGCTGCCGACGATGGAGGTACGAGCGCGCACTGCTGGAGTCGAGACCGGACCTGCCACTGCCACTGCCACCCGTGACCCCCGGGGGACGTCGTAGAGCCGATGAGGGCATCGGCCTTCAGGGAAAGGAGGAGTGTGACGAGCCGTCACAGGAGCTCTCACCACCGGCGATCCCCAAACTGAAAATCCGTAGGAGTCATCCATGCGAGGCCGAGAGCATGGAGGTTGAGGTCGGGAGCGCACCACCAGGCGGCAGCACCGGACGGACCAACACGAAAAAGTGAACGGGTGGGGGAAGGATCCGGAGGGGGAAGGCACGGCTGGGAGAGAACGACCGCCCACCCCTCAGACGTGTCTTGATCGAGCCTCTCACCCCATCTCTCTCTGTGTGAAAAGTCTGTGTGACAAACTCTGTGTGGAAAATTCTGTGTGAAAACTCTCTGTGTGGAAAAGTCTGTGTGACAATAGAAAACTGAACTGTAACGACAACCGATTAAGCCCGAAGTTAACCATTGAAGACTGTCAGTGTACGATTGCGCCCTCCTGAAGTTTCAAGTAGCTAACGGCCGACCCTCGCATTCCAACCGGACCAAGCCCAACGGATTCTCTATTGAAAAACCCAGTACTGGTAAATTTAAATACATATAAATTCCTTTCTTAACTGTTCCTCCTAGGCAATTTGATTTCTAGTTATTTTTCATTGTCCAAAGGACTTAGTATATCTTCGTGTTACGAAACACCACGTGTTCATCTTCATGTTCCGTAACACTATGTGCTCATGTTCACGCTTCCTATTTTCATGTTACGAAACACCACGTGGGTTGTGATCTTGGAGGTTATCCCCATCAGGGCCCTCATTTAATTGAAGTCATTATTTTATTCTTAATTAGGGTATCTTAACCCCAAGTCGAATTGTTCCTTATTATTTTTCTTGTCTTGAAATACTTACCTGATAATTATACAGGATTCATTTTGTTGCTTACCTTGTGGTTATCATTGGTACATTCCCGATCAATTTCCTGGTGCAGAATAGGAAACATAGGAGGTACTTACCTAAGCATACTTACCTTGCGAACCGTAGTGAGAACCAGAGTAGAATCATTAACGTAGAATCATAACTTGAAAGTACTTACCTTAGACTTGCTGAAATCTCGAAGAATCTGAAACAGAAAGAAAAGTTATTAAATACAAAAGGTACAAATTATTACACAATAACGAGAAAGATAAAAGAAGTCATAAAGGGAAAATACTTACTCAACCTCAAGTTGGACAAAGATAGGCATTTTTCGGTAATCCCCGAAGGGATACCTATTCAACACCATCTTCGTCGTTTCTGCTGATTCGTTCCGCTGCTCATTGAAATCACGGTAAGTGAAACCCAGATACTCCTAGTATAAGTGCAGGGGCATTGTAGTGGCGAATTTTAAAATCAAGTTAATAACCTTGCTCGGTCACCGTAGTGTTCACGAAAATTCACCATTACAGTAGATCATGGATTTTAAAATGCTCTTCAGATTCGAGGCTCCCATGCCGCTAGAAATGTTTTGGTAGATAATGGTGAGGGGTGGGGGGGGGGGGCTCAGTATTTCTTGCCTAAACTAATAAACCAAATTACATCCAGTGAAACAGTTTTATCGCTTACCAACTGGTTAACTGATCTAATGCTTATCCAATGGGACGTCCCCTGGAATGCATGCATTACTAAACAATATGTTTTACCTTATAGTTATGTTTTCATATTGCTTCCGAGCAGTGGCGGTTCCCGCCCCGAAACTCAGGGGGTGCACAGAGATCAGGAGAGGCTATGGAGAAGGGACAGAATAGGTGATTTTCTCTGCCAAATAGAAATTTCAACGATATGCAAATGGGATAAATCTTGGTAACTTTTTCATCTTAAAATTGCAAACGGTACTAAATACTTAGGTGCAATAGACACGAAACATGTTCTCTAGTGGTTAACAGAAATTCTGAAATACTTAATCATCAAAGGTCGAAACCCAAGAAATTCATCCATCTAATTGCAATAGCTGAAATGTATATTTGCCCGTGACGATTCAAAACATCGTCCAATTCGGAAGAAAAATTAACGAGCCCCTTGAAAACTCCGAGATTCGAAGAATCTTCCCTCTCATCATGCCCACGCACGGCTATTTTTCTAACCGTTTCGTTTTTTTTTTTTTTTTTTTGTATCCGATTATGACGATGTGCACTGTCGAGTTGTTGCATTATATTTTGACGACACACTATACGCAAATCTACCAGAGCGTTCTTAAGGGAGACAGCCAATGCGTTTTTCAATTTTTTGGCTAAATGGGAGATCACTTATGCCGTCTTTAACTCGAGCCTCATTTCGGTTGGAGAACAAAGTAGGCGAAATTGTCAGTTAGTCACTTCACACCCACAAAGCCAATCTACCTTCTTATAATAGTCGACATTAAAACTTACGGTACGAATCTGCACGGTTTCTGAAATCTGCACGGCAAATTTCAACGCCTGCTGGAGTCCAGATAGAGACAGCAAAGGGCTGCCAGTTTCTCGAATGTCGCACTTTTCCACAATCGACAAACGCAAATAGTTTACTTTACTTTAATGTAAACTGCTCATCGTACCTACAACACTCTAAGTACTCACAATACTTTGAACAAAACGGTGTGTACCTACTGAAACGGTAGTAAACCGAAAACGTAAAACGGAATTCCCTTATCAGGTTTGTTTGTTTATGGATGGACGGATGCTCTACTTAGGTTGCCAAGGAATTCCGTGATAGGCAATAACGAGAGGGGGGAGTCCCATTAGTTTGTTTGTTTACTTATTACTCTACAAGGAAATCCGGATTGCAGAGCTCTCTGACGGGGGAGCAACGAACCAATTCTGCTCAAGACGACAAAATGTCCTGCTCTCTGGTTGGTCAATCTCACGTGCCTGCCTCCCTCGAATGACGTCACCCTCCCCAGAAATGGTGCAAAGGAAAGTGATGCTCCAAACGGGTGTGATTGGTCAGAAAAGAGGGAGCTCCCACCAGTTTTCGCGCGTAGATTCAACTAGCACAGTGCCTACGATCGAGTCTTCTGTCACTAGCCAACTTACTCTTGAAACGAAGAGGAACGAACTTTGAATTTTTTTTCTTTTTTAATTGGCTGGGGGTGCACATGTGTAATGGACTCAAAATTCCGTCCATTCCTATAACGTTGTTCCTTCATTCTACATCCATACCAGCAACACTTGACTCCACATCGCTGTCCGCCAAATCTCAATCTAACCCAGCATTGTCCGCCATCAGCCGCTAGAGACACCGAGAGCGCCCTCATCGGGACCTACCAACACCCAAGGGCAAGATGGCCGAGGGGATAAAAGGGGCTGCCCCCTCCCCCGCGCCTCAGTCTGAAGCCACGCGTCTCTAAGCATAGAACCCAACTTCAAGTCTCATCCCCCCTAACGTAGTGTCGTTGAACGAACTGAGAATTTGTGCAAGTGAAGTGAAACCTGCGGGACATTTCCAAATAGCCGTTCATCGAATCCGCCAGTCAGTCCTTGTAAGATCTCGAGTAGCCACGGCGCGAGTCTTACAGTTCTGCCGCCAACTCTCCATTTCGCCAATCGACCGGTACGCCGAACGAACCCGGACCGGGGCAAATCTGCTTCGATCCCAGGCAACCCCCCCTACAGCCTTACGAAGAAGAGGTCTGGATGCAAGATACCAGCTACGGAGATTCGCTACAGGATCCAAGCTCGGCCAAGGGTGAGCCCATTCTCTCTACACCACGTAAGCGCTACACTCATTCAAATCTGGCAACAAACCCCCCCGTAACCAATAACGCCCTGTAACAGTAAAGTAAAGAGAAATTGTAAAAGTAAAGTAAAGAGAAATTGTAAAGGTAAAGAAAAGAGAAATTGTATTAGTAGTAGAAACGAAGAGTAAAGTAAAAGTAAATTAAGTATAACGCAATTTGTGAAATAAGTAAATTCGTCAATACGAATAGAGGAAGGAGAAGTGAAATCGTAAATATAATTTGTATTAATCATAATTTTCCAGTCAAAAGTTCTAAGTCAATTTAAGTACTTAAGAAGCCAATTTATTGCAAGTTTTGTGCACCATTTCTTAGAGTCAAGTGTGACATATAAATTTCAATCAAGTATATTTTCTTATTTGAGGAGGTTCCTTCCGAGCCCCTAAAATCCGCTTCACGGTAAGAACCTTATAAATTTCGTGAATAAAAACCCTACGTGTTTTTCAACTTGTGTTCCTCATTTCAGAAGGTATTTCCTTTCCAACTCAAACGGACATCAGGTATATTGCATTTAGTGAACTTTGGGTATTTCCTGGGGTCAATACTCGACCCAGGTGGTGGCAGCAACCCTAGGTGTTTTTCAGGTAGAATCTCTTTATCCTCTGAGCACGTAGCCCAAGATAACCCTCTACCTCAAGACCCCTAGCCTCATCCAATTATAGTTTTCAACTCATTTTCAAAGGTGTTAGGATAATTCATATAAACAGTAATCAATTTATTAGTAACATTTATTTCGCATAATATCATATAGTAGCGAATCAGTAACCTTAAACCCATGGTCACACGCAACCACCCGAATTAGTAAAGCCATCTTCACTCTCAGCAGTCTACCAATGACAGTAAGCTCTGGTAAGTAATTCATCCTAATTACCTCTTAGAAAACTTTAATTCTTTTTTTTTTTTAACAATTGTAAAATTCAAATCGGAACTTGGTCGTTCAAGAATCAAGTGATAAAATAACTTAGTCCCAAAGTCATTAAAATTACACATGCGCCTATGCTCCTATCAGTAGCCGCCCCTGCTTCCGAGTCTACCAAGGTAGCGGAAGCTTTGTTTTCACTTTTCAAGGATGAAAAAAAAAAAGTTCTCCAAAATCAAAATTTCCACTCGCGTTTTACGTTTCAGACCTTCCTGAACAATTTTGGTTCCGTGTCTGTCTGTCTGTCGGTCTGTGTGTCTGTGTGTCTGTCATGAAATCCTTGTAACGCGCATAACTATACGAAGTTATTATCCGATTTCTATGAAATTTTCAGGAATTGTGCTGGTTGGTGTGTAGACGGTCCCCTATGAAAATCATCATTCCCGGACTGATAGAAGCGACTGCGCATGCGCAAACGTGAATTTCCTTGTAACTGCCATAACTTCTACATTTTCCATCCGATTTCAATGAAATTTTCAGGGATGTTACAGATTAACTTGTTTTGATGTTTTGAGATTAACTACTATGCATCGGATCATCTATACAATCGGGTTATGGATACGAGGAAGCGATGTGCCACACCCACTTGGCAGACGTTTTTAGGTAGTTTTCATTCATATCCACACATAATAAATCAACTGTCCTTCACCTGGTATCATACTCAAGCGTACCTATAAGATTCATCGGGGCTTCGTTCTGAGAATTGCCGAGTATCTCGAGCGTCTAAGCGGCGTTAGGCTGTTTCAAATGCCGTCTGAAAAGGGTACCCTAATTCAGAGTTCTTCGAAATCAAGCCACACTGTCCGTCAAGAAAACTGTATACTGAATGATCCTCCGGGCGAGTGACGGCAAATCGACTTTTTGATGATAAGAGGTCAGTTCATATTTATAGACATTAGGTATTATCCGAAGTGAACATTACAGTAAAGGCTTGAGGTATCAACCACACACGGATGATTTGTCTATTAGGTTGCGAAATTGGATAATCGACGACGATTTTCTTCCCTGGTAGTTCGACCATTTCCATACCAACTCGACTCCTAATATATATTCATTCACTAGCCCAGCACATTCGAGAGTGTTCGAAATACTCTAGCAATTGGGAACCGAATCGTGTCTCTCTTAAATGTTTAAGTTTCGACTCTTCAGTTATGCTCCTTAGATTATGCTGAGTAGTGTTGGTCAACTAATAGAGAATACAGTCGATTTTCGTTCAGTGTATAAGCTATTCATGTTTCCAACCTTTTCAGAAAAATCCCCAGCTCATACCTATACTAATTTAAACTCAGAATTCTTGGATCCTCCCATCGATCCACCCATTTTGTGTAATACTTCTCAGTGCAGTAGAAATGTATAATTGTAGGTACACTGAAATACCAAAATCTTTTATTTAAAAATTGTATTTTTTTCAAAAATAGTTAAATTTCTTCGTAAGTACGAAGTAGTAAGATTGTGTTCTTTGGCTTCATAGGCGCTCAATATAATTTTAGTCAGATCTTCAGTCAACATTATTAATTTTCTGTGTTTACTCCTAATTTACCATCCTTAGTTAATAAACTTCAACTCCAAATATCAAGCTCCTTATAATAATATTATAATACACATATTATGTTTATTATTATTTATTACATTTATATTAAGGAAATGTACACAAGTCAAGTTGGGTAGGTACCTAATTATATTAATATATATAAATAATTTATATATATATTAATATTATTAGGTATAAAGAATATTCGTCTTCGTTCAATCTCACAACCAGCCGATTATACGTCACTGCACTATGGAGACGTTGCTATGATCACTTCAGGATCCAGAGTAGCAGGTAGGTATCAAACTTCTTCTAGTATCAAAGTTAGTCCACATCAAAGTTACATTAGGTTTGTAATTTATTAAGTCAGCTTTATTGGGATTTGGGTCCAACAACAAAATCCTCCTCTTTCACCAAATTTTCGAAAAATTTATTTTCTTCATCAGGGCCTATAACAAAATATACAATAATCAACAATAAAGCTTCGACATGGCTAAGAATATAAAATATATGTTACTTTTTTATATGGGGAACTTACTCAGAGGATGAGTTTAGGTTTGAACATCATACCACGGTCGGAACAAAGAGGTATAAACCAGGAACACTGAAGGAAAAATTTGGAAGTCAGTATTTAGATATTTAAGGTGAATTTGTGTATAAACTAATGGTGAGTATTTAGCAATAATTAGGTTTAGTATTCTAGTAATATTTAAAAGATGAAATATGGCAGAAACAGACAAACAGCAGAAAAAACAAAACTCCACTTACCTAATCATTAAATAAAGTAAGTAGTAAGTAGTAGTAAGTAAGTAAGTAAGTAGCTTGAATAAATTTACTTGTTATCTCTTATCTATTCTGGCCATTATTATTGTTGTTGTGTCTTTCTGACTGTCTTGATTTGTTTTTTACCAATATTATTATATTAAAGCCTGATGTTATTGTGTTTTTCCAAATTTTAATTATAATAGTCAAGTTTTTTAACACCAATTTAATGATTAGGTACAGGAACACTGAAGGAAAAAATT
This sequence comes from Apolygus lucorum, assembly GCA_009739505.2. Classification (NCBI taxonomy): domain Eukaryota; kingdom Metazoa; phylum Arthropoda; class Insecta; order Hemiptera; family Miridae; genus Apolygus; species Apolygus lucorum. Next base: position 68,936,544 of record CM019178.2, read on the forward strand.
GGAAGTCAGTATTTAGAAATTTAAGGTGAATTTGTGTATAAACTAATGGTGAGTATTTAGCAATAATTAGGTGTAGTATTCTAGTAATATTTAAAAGATAAAATATGGCAGAAACAGACAAACAGCAGAAAAAACAAAACTCCACTTACCTAATCATTAAATAAAGTAAGTAGTAAGTAGTAGTAAGTAAGTAAGTAAGTAGCTTGAATAAATTTACTTGTTATCTCTTATCTATTCTGGTCATTATTATTGTTGTTGTGTCTTTCTGACTGTCTTGATTTGTTTTTTACCAATATTATTATATTAAAGCCTGATGTTATTGTGTTTTTCCAAATTTTAATTATAATAGTCAAGTTTTTTAACACCAATTTAATGATTAGGTAAGTGGAGTTTTGTTTTTTCTGCTGTTTGTCTGTTTCTGCCATATTTTATCTTTTAAATATTACTAGAATACTAAACCTAATTATTGCTAAATACTCACCATTAGTTTATACACAAATTCACCTTAAATATCTAAATACTGACTTCCAAATTTTTCCTTCAGTGTTCCTGGTTTATACCTCTTTGTTCCCGACCGTGGTTTGATGTTCAAACCTAAACTCATCCTCTGAGTAAGTTCCCCATATAAAAAAGTAACATATATTTTATATTCTTAGCCATGTCGAAGCTTTATTGTTGATTATTGTATATTTTGTTATAGGCCCTGATGAAGAAAATACATTTTTCGAAAATTTGGTGAAAGAGGAGGATTTTGTTGTTGGACCCAAATCCCAATAAAGCTGACATAATTTACTTCGGATCGATTGTCATACACTACTGTAATTTATTAAGTTCCAAAGTATTTTATGAAACACTGATTTACCTTAGTTTATCGAATATTTTTACGAGAACACCCTTCTAAAACAATGTGAACATTGATTTAAATAACTTATTGCCACGATATCTATGTTCGAAGGAAATTTTTTCGCCATCAAAGTCCAAGAATTAATTTTCCGCCGCCTTTTCCGTCCTTTGGCTCCAGTGTGATTTTTTAAAATTTGATTTTTGGATTTCACGTAGGCTTGAAACGAAAAATATCGAATTTTGAGGGGGAGGGGGTTACCTTTTTTGCTCGATTCCAAAATTATTTTCTTTAATCCTTTATTTCCCACTTGTTAAAAAAATTGTTTTTCCGGATACTTTTCAAGGTTTTGGTGTATTTTGAACAACCAAATGGAATAGAATTGCTAGTTTGATCGAAATGTACAATGTATATGTTCCTAATTTTATAAAACTGGATGGAATTTTTGGACACCTCAGGGGGGAGGTGTCTAGTGTGGTTCTAAAAAGATAGGTACTTCGGGAGAGGGGGGAAGTTAACGTTATTTAAAAAATAAGATACTTAGTAAACGTTCTATCCACTTTTGGCTGAAAACAACCAGCAGCTCCCCTTCAGGTGTATCTTAATGGAATATCGATGCAGTGGCCCCCAAATCCCGAGGTTTCCAGTAATACACCATCTGCTCCTGAGGAATCCAAGAAGACACCATTGAAAAATCGAAATTTTCAGCTATTCTTAGATATTCCCAACTACAACTTTTATTTCTTCAACGTCTCGGATTTTTTCTGTAAGATTTAAAATTAAATTTGGTAGAATAGTTTGTTGTTATAATAAGGTATCAGAACTAATTTATGAGACTGACCTTCACTATCCCCCAGTTCATGGTAGAGGTGGGTCTGATCTTAACACGATATTATCTCAGGGATCGATGTTTTTTCCGTTTTATAGTTGAATTATTAAGGTAGCCAAAAGAATATCGGTTTTGGCTTAAAAGTGGTTGAACAGTGTTGCAGAATGCTTAAAAAATCGGACTTCCGAAAAGATACTTCAGGACATTAAGGGTTAATGAACCAAAACAACAACATTGATTACAGTGAAAAATAGACTCGCTTCGTAATTCTGATACCTACTACGATTGAAGAGTCTGCTATGAATGAAATGGTGGATCAAAATATTCATTTATAATTTTTTATTGACGTAAAAAACATATTACACCTACTTATTATAAATAACGAAGTTCAACATGAGGTGTCATTTCTGGTTGTCAAAAGTATCTTCTAGGACTAGTTACACTGTACAAACATATCAAGCCGCTTCAAGGGCCGTCATTCAAAATATAATTTATCTATCTTCAAATGTTTCAAGCATATTCAGAAATGCGATTCTCCCGATAGGGCCTGTGCTGAATTGTAATTGGCTCCAGAATAATTTTCGTCGCTTTCGTTGCTTTCGTATTCATGTTTTTTGGGTGACACAGCTGGTTTATAGCTGTGGATTATGAAACTTTGGAAAGACGTGGCTTTTTGACCGCCGCCGTGGCCGTTCGTGTGTTTCACGTCTGTTGAACTGCTGACGTCAGAGTGTTCTGAGGACCCAAAAGATGAGGATGTTGGGCTGTTGAAATCGGAATTGTACGTCGACGATGTTCTCCTCGAGGAGTCGTGAGTTGTCGGAAACTCGCCACTTCCCAAGTTTACTCTGCTCGGCCCGGATGGGACATGAGAAAGTCCCGGGCTGGTCAATCCATGTCCGCTAGGTACGTGGTAGTTGTTACTCAACGCCACAATCTTCTTATGACCATGGACCGCATTTCCATGTGAACCGTGGCCAAAGTGCTTGGTATCCACCAAATGACTTTTACCTGGAGCAATATTTGATCCAAACCCTGAGTGGCCAGTAGGTAAATGAGAAGTCTTTGCCAGATGATGGCCATGAGTCACTGATCCGTGTACCATGCCGTCCGAGTGACCTGCGTGGGCTTTGTGTGAAGTCAAGGCGTTTTGGTTGTGCAAGTAGTTTTGGTGGTTTGCCAAATGGAAATTATGACCTAAATAGTTGTGCGTAGGTTGTTGGTGATGTCCTCCAAATGCTGAGTGGACTGAATGAGTTTGCGGTGCATGCAGAGTTGAGAAGCTGTATCCTTTATTCGCTGGCAATCCCTGGTGTGGAGTATGTGTCGCAGCTTTCCCACTTGGGAACACAAAACCTTTATTTCCAACTGAAAAACCTGATGGTCCAAAACCAGAATGAGACGGCGCGAGGGAGTTTTGGGTGTAAGCGTGCTTCACTTTTCCGAAATCATACTGTGGCGCAACCTCGAATACCACGCTCTCGTGCACAGGAACTGCAGGTTTGGTCGTTAAAGATTTCGCTATCTGGTGTCCAAACTTGATAGATCCGTGACCTTGCCCTGGATCAATCCCTTTCCATCCCTGATCCAGCTGGTGAACTGTCTTCGGCGTGTTCCCGTGGACGTTCACAAACGGCGTGGCGATTAATGCGTGTGGCGAAGCATATATCCCAAACCCTGACTGCAACGCGTCGAATCCCTGACTCGTGAAGCCACCGATGCTATCCAAGGCTGGAGCATTGTGTATGATCCCCAGAGGTTGAACTCCACCGTGTGCCGTCGGGTGGCCGACTGCGAAGTATTCTTCAGGGAATGGAGCATGGATGGCTGCTACTCCAGGAATGGCCTCCAAGCCATAGCCAATTTGTCTCTTCACGCCTGTCTTTTCTGTTTTCTTGGTGTTCTTCTCCGCTGCTAGAACTAGAGAGAGGGTGATGAACAGCAGTGATAAGCTCTGCAACATAAAAGTAAAACAATAAATTAGAAGAAATCAACCAAAAAAGAACTAGAATCGGTACAGGGGTTTCTTATGAAATCAATGTGTGTCCTTCTTGGGCCTAGACGGGCTTAGGATTTGGTTTTTTTTTGTTCTAACGTGGAATAATGTTCAGTTATTTTTCTGAAGACCAGGCGCGTTATTAGTACGCTTATAAAAAGAATAAAATAATTCTGTGCTTAGGATCTGAGTAATTGCCGTTGAAAAAGTATTTTGCATACCAAGACCGATGGAAGATCCTTGGAAAAGTGGAAAATAACATGGCGGCGGGGGTATTAGAGATTAAAAAAAAAAAAATGCAGCTATTGCTATAGACTTGGAATTTTTAGCATGGAATTAAAAAAAATGCCACTGTTGTTTGTTGAGATTTGAGCCTTTCACAAGCTTAACTACTCATTTTAGAAAAATGCGAAGAGAGAGGAATTTGAAGGGTGTTTAATCAGCTACAATTCGGAACCTTAATCATACCTAGGGTGGAGTGGGGCAATTGCGACCCAAAATGTCAATAGTTCAACTTTGATCCTCAGTAACTTTCCTTTGATAACGCTATTTTCACTCATTTTTTTTAAATGAGTAGCTTATTTTACGTAGATTACGATGCACTCTTCAAATTGTACAAAAGATTTACTTCTCATGGTCCAAACTGTGTTTTTTAAAATTCCGACCGACTTCCGCATTTGCCCCACTAATCGGGGCAAATGCGGAAACGGCCTGCGAATCCCATAAAAACATTTAGTTGCATTAATGGGGTAAATACAAACAAAGCCCATTTCAATACGAACAGAACGCTATATTTAATTTTTTTCTCCTCCACTTTTTTATGACCAAAATGAACTTTCCTGCGCCAACTGGTTTGCACTTTATCTTTCAAATGACTCTTTCTTGAGTGAATAATTTTCCCTTGAGAAGGTTTCTGAGGCAAGGCGCTCAAATGGCGCCATTTTCAAAACCATTTCCGCATTTGCCCCATTTCCACATTTACCCCACTCCACCCTATCACATTTTTCTCAATAATAAATAGAAACCAAAATTGAAAAAAAAAAATGGTTTTAGGGATAAAAATCAAGGAGAATAAACAAAACTTCGAGCATTAATATATTTATTATGAGTGTAAAAAATTGTAAAATAACAGATAACTTCTACATATAACAAAATTTCGTAAATAATTTTCAATCTCTAAAAACATTTAAAAAATAATAAATCTAAAAGTTGATCCGGGCATTGATAATGTACCGTGAACAAGATCACGCACCAACTGGATACGGTAGTTTTGCATGAAAACAGCATAGTCTAGCAGCACATAGAAGAAATAATTCGTGGAGGAAACGATACTCGGAAAAGATCAATGATTTCCTCCTCAAAAAGTTATTTTTTCGGCTGTAAATGCAGTAAATTGAAATCAAATCAAGAAAGGGATATCACCACGCTGTTCATCGTGGAAAAACAGTGGTAAGTGATGTGCCACACTTGAGGTCTACCTTCATCTCAATTTTGGCACAATCTCTGGGTTGCGCGCGTTAAAAAAAAAAAAAAAAGTTATCCAAGTAAAATGTTCATACAATTTTCAGAGTCCGAATCTGCAATAAAGAAATGTGGGTTCCCATTTGAAGAGCCTAAGATTAAGATATTATTATATATTATTATTATTATATTATTTTTATATATTTATTAAATATATAATTTTTTTTGTATTTAATACAAAAAACGTTGTATTTGACCCATCAACTATACAGATTCACCAAGTGTTTCAACCCCTAAACCCAACAATGGCGAGAAGAAAACTGGTATTTTAAAGAATGAAAAATTTAGTGTCCTTCAATTTCCACAAAATGAGTTTTAATACACAATTTTCTGTTACATTTTACCAAAAATTCACCCAACGTTTTCCAAGAATAAACGGATTTTCCATAACGAAAAACAGTTTTTAAAAGTTTGTGGAAGCTTAGGTCTTTCCATCGTATGATCTCTTCAGTTCCACTTCTGAATTCGGTTACCAATTTTCGAAGTCTCCAAAGTCTTCGATGTCTTCTTCAATGTTTTCGTAGGCAGAATACGTTGCTCTGTGGTTAACCAAGTTTACCAAGAATTTTAAGCATTCTTATTGCTCTGTAGGGAAAAGGACAAGTCTTTTTGATGTAAATGGATGACATTCGCCCCAATTATACGCAAAACGCAATTTGCAGGTTAAAACAATAAAATCAGAGCGGAGAACATACTGGTAAACACACAAGGTGATAAGAGGAGTAGTGGCGCTCGCCGTGTTGGGTTCTTCATCAGTACAGTCAAATTTCAACCTCGTTTTTCAGTAAGATGAAGGGTTTTTCCCCAAAACCGAGTGCGTCGTTGGATTCTACTCCTCGAGATCGGAACAACTTCGAACCTGGTTCAGCCCAAAATATCGATGACGGGGTTTTCCCCTGGACTCTTCATTTGACAAACCAACAATTTTGTCATTTTTTAATTCTACCGAAAAAAATTATTAAGAATAGCGTTGATCCGATTTTTTTCGTCCACAATTAGAGAAAATAAGGGCTCTATTTTTGACCGACTTCATTTACGGGGAAATCGTTAGTCTGAAAAATGGCAATTTTCGAAAAAAATTGTAAATGTTGACTTTGACTTATTTTTTCACTTTTACGATTGCCTTTAATAAATTGGGTTTCCCTCTAAACCGATAGGAAGTTTGATGCTCTTTTCAACGGTGAAATCAGAGTTGAAGTTGCACGAGAAATAAGGGAGTTATGACCATCTTAGTCCCGCAAAATCAAAAATACGAATAAAAACCGTAAAATGGAAAAAAAATAATTTTGTGGGGATTAAAAACGCTGTAAATTATTACACAATGGTTTATTATTTTTATATAGATCACTCGTCTGCAAAGCCACCAACCATCCAACTTGAAGAAAAACATCGATCGTATTTCGGTCAGCTATAATTTGAACGGAGATTAGGCCTCTTTTGCGATTCACACTCGTGTTTCTGATTTATCGTACGTAAAATTCGCGTAGCGAGCGAACGATTCGTCCTACAGAGCTCCGCGTGGTCTCAAAAAATTCTAAAAATTCTATAGAATCCTAAATTGAAGGAAAAACAATACCTTTATATCAAAATTTTATGAGTTAGGGCGTTTTCAAAATTTCAGAATTAATTTTGGAACCCTTAGAACTGACCTACATCAACCAAAATCTTCGGGGCACAACTAGACCCCAAATGGAGCCTACATACCAAATTTCATCAAAATCGGTCATTGCTAAGTGGCAAAAGTGCCGCGGACGGCGGACGGACGGCCAAATTTTTTATTCGATTTTTGGATTCTTACCTTGAAACGTAAACCATCAAATTTTGAGGGGGTGTTAAAAAATTTTTTTCTTGGTCGATTCCAAAGGTTCCTTATTGAAAATAATAAACCAAAAAAATTGCTAGGAGACATTTTTTTTTGCAAATTAGTTGTGGAATCGAACCTTGAAGTTCGTCCATCCAAATGGTAGACACCCTGTATGGTGTATACATATGGCGTATTCAGCCCAAATTTCTAATTTAGGTACAATTTCATAAATTAAAAATTGTCCAAATATTGTAAATATAAGTAGAACATTGTAAATGATTTATACAATTCATGTATTTAATAAAAACCTGAGTATATTCGTTGTAAAAAAAAGAAAAAAATGCAATAGCCGAGTGGGTACTCTATGAGTTTGTGCAGACGAGTAGATCATGAATATGGACTCTTAAAATCTTCAAAACATACCGTGTGCATACAGTATGTTGATCAGGTATACTGAGAATCGAAGAAAACAACAATTTATGATCGAGTTATTTACAGTAACACCATTGTTACGTTTGAAGAAAATTTAAATTTTTGACAGCTTAGAAGAAAACAATAATAAAAGGCCTTGCTCGCGAAACCACACTCTTTTTCTTAACAATCATGGACGATTTTGATGAAATTTGGTATATGGGCTCCATTTGGGGTCTAGTGATGCCGCGAAGCTTTTCGTTGATGTCATTCACTTCTAAGGGGTGAAAAATGAGGGTTTAAGTTTTCAAAAGTGCCCTAGCTCAAAAACTCTCGAAATAAAGGTATTGTTTTTTCACCAATTTAAGATAGTATTGAATTTTTAGAGACCACCCGGAGCTCTGTAGGACAATCCGTTCGCTCCCTACGAGAGCTTAAGGGGTTTCCTTCGATAAAACAAAATCACCAAAGAGGCCTAATCTCCGTTGGAATTTTAGCAGATCAAAATGCGACCGCTGTTCGTTTCTTCGAGTTATATCCAGTTTCGTTTTCTTAGCAGCCGGTAATCATATTTCCCACATGAAACTCCCTATTTTACGAATTGAGTGTGAAGCGTTTTGTTCTTCCAAATGAACTCGATTGAGAAGGTGTGAAGGTAATTATGTAGTAGGTAGGTAGTACGTACCTATGGATGGTAGGTAAAAACGCTGCAAATTATTACACAACGGTTTATTATTTTTATATAGATCACTCGTCTGCGAAGCCACCAACCATCCAACTTGAAGAAAAACATCGATCGTATTTCGGTCAGCTATAATTTGAACGGAGATTAGGCCTCTTTTGCGATTAACACTCGTGTTTCTGATTTATCGTACGTAAAACCCTTAAATTCTCGTAGTGAGCGAACGGTTTGTCCTACAGAGCTCCACGTGGTCTCAAAAAATTCTAAAAATTCTATAGAATCTTAAATTGAAGGAAACACAATACCTTTATAGCAAAATTTTTTGAGTTAGGGCGTTTTCAAAATTTCAAAATTGATTTTGGAACCCTTAGGAGTGACCTACATCAACCAAAATCTTCGGGGCACAACTAGACCCCAAATGAAGCCTACATACCAAATTTCATCAAAATCGGTCAATGCTAAGTGGCAAAAGTGCCGCGTACGGCGTACGGCGGACGGACGGCCAAATTTTGGTTTATTATTTTCAATAATGAACCTTTGGAATCGACCAAGAAAAAAAAAATTTTAACACCCCCTCAAAATTTGATGGTTTACGTTTCAAGGTACCGTAAAACCGTCAAACTTTACCCCACCAGGGGTAACTTTACCCCAAAAAGTGAGAATCTTCAATTGTGACGTAAGCGTGGTAGAACTTAGATAAAAGTTAGCTATTGTGTTTTCGTTATTCTCCACATACTAGAGAATCGATGTGGCTTGCGATAGCGCCTTTATCCATGTTATCAGCTGTTATCAGTCATAGTTTCCATTTCAGCTGTTTTTGTCCTGTTTCTTGTGCTCCAAAATTTCTTCCATATCAGGTGTTTGGAGTGGATCTACCAGGCAAGCCCTCATCATATCACTTTCAATATCTTATTTTGAACAAAATACACTAATCAAATTCTCAAAAAAGTGTTTTCTTAGTTATGCCTTCGTTTACCAAAAAGTTGATGGTAACTTTACTCCAAAAACCGGGTATCTTTACTCCACTATAAAGGTTCGGATAAAGGTAGCCTCATTCATATTTTTCTTATTTAATCTCGAAAAATATTTGAGTTTTATAATTTCCCTAGTGTTGAATGTAAGGTTTCTAGTGTATCTCATGTTGCAGAAGTAAGAGATGGGGAGAAGAAATGAGAAAAAGCTTGGTACGCGCCCCTACCGAAACTTTACAACAATGATATGAACATAAACGTGCTTTGGTCTCATAAGTTGTGATTTACAATATTATTTACTCGTGGGTTAACTTTGAAATTTACCATTACAATTCATTTGAAAGTTATCGAATGTGAAACAGACTTTTTCTGTGATTTTGTTAAGTCATTCGTTTATCGTTTATTGTTCTTTAATATTTCTTTACTTGTAGAAAGTTTTGCTCGATTACCTACATAAGTCTGCCTATACTGGAAGACTGAAATTGTGATCTCTTAACCAGAAATATTGCATCTCAAGCAAATTCGTTGAAATAAATTATCATTGGAATTTTTATTTTTCTTAGGTATAACTTGTATTTTTCAAGCTAAAAAGTTCAATTTTTCAGAATATATTTTATAATAATATCATAAGTACTTTATATTATCAAGTATTTCTGGGGTAATGAATTCAATCCCGACTAGTATCATTGCACCACTGCCCGTTTCTGTAGCGATAACCGTGAGTTCTTCAGAGTGGAGTAAAGATAGACGCACTCGTAGGTAACGTTACTCCAACATTTAAACAATTAAATAGGGGGGTTACAATTATCTGATCAATGAGCTCGACCACTCAAAATGTTCAGGAAGCCCTGAAGATCAATTCACTTATCAAAAAAAAAATCAATTTAACCCATTTCGAGTGGGAGAAATTGTATTTGGAAATGTTTTGGAGTAAATCTTGGGGTAAAGTTTGACGGTTTTACGGTACGTAGAATCCAAAAATCGAA
>CM019178.2:68946684-68989835 GCA_009739505.2 Apolygus lucorum
TATACCACGAATTAACATCCCAGAATTAGATATCAACAGATCGAGAGGGGGGGGGGGGGGTATATGAAAATATGATGTAGAAAAAAACGTAAAAGTTTTTTTATTAACTAAGTATTAAAGTAAGGTATTTACAAAATAACATGATCGGTAGGTAAGGTCAAAGTACATCAAAAATCGTCTTCTTCGTCACTCATGGAGGTGGCTTCAGTGGGGGCGGCGTTGGTGCAGGTGTCATGGCACCACCACAGGCGACCGAGCAGGCAATGCCTGTTTTCCGACAACCGCAGCGAGTTCCACATCCGGTTGTGCACCGACTAAACATGGAATTCAGAACTTCTTCGGGTGCCACTGGGGCGTTGGTGGTCACTGGATGGAGTCTGCATGGCCCATCCGAAGCTAGTTGGTTGGTGGTAAACTGTTACCCAGCCACTGTTGGACCAGCAAAGAAACACCAAAATATTTGTTAGCAAAGCAATTAATACAGTAAGGAAGTGAGTTATTGGTATATAAGATGCAATGAATGATCTACCTGTAGATAAACATGTAGGGAGTTCTGTAGTGCTGATGCTTTGGTTGGTGGCAGGGACGTCAAATTGGGGTTTGGCCTGACGGAGGCTTTCAGGAAGGCCTGGTGTCGCAGTTGGTTGAGGTTATTGAGTTGGGGAGGAGCCTTGAACATGTTGAGTAAGAGGACCTCGCCAGCTCTCTCAATCTCTTGTGGTGTAGAGGAGGGGTTGTAAAAACAAGGAGCAACTTCACCTATGACGCGTTGTCAGTGCAGGTTTTTACAGCTGTCATTTTGCTCTTCCCATAAATTGCTGATTTTGTATGACAGCCTCATAAACTGTGAAGGAGGAGGATATTTTGAGCAAATGGGAGCTGCTGCAGCTTGTGAATACAATATACCTTTTAGGGGACATTCCCTCGGCCTGGCTTTATGAAGAATAGTTGTCCTTGATTGGGGGGCGTCAAGGCTACTAGTAGCACTATCAGGTCTATATCATCCCCAATCATAGTTAGCCTCACGTTTTCAGCTGCTCTATATTCTACACCTAGCAATCATTGTGTCTGCATCCCCTGGAGCAACCATCGTTAGGATGTTGGATGCTGACATCCTCCTTTTTAAGAACTCAATGAGTCTTGACTTGTTTTTGTCGTTGGCAAGGAAGTGCTCCTGTTAGATGGTGATGGAGGTTGTCTCCGCCGATATAAATTTTCAAGAGACAACCACTATTTTATCAGCAATTTATGGGAAGAGCAAAATGACAGCTGTAAAAACCTGCACTGACGAAGCGTCATAGGTGAAGTTGCTCCTTGTTTTTACAACCCCTCCTCTACACCACAAGAGATTGAGAGAGCTGGCGAGGTCCTCTTACTCAATATGTTCAAGGCTCCTCCCCAACTCAATAACCTCAACCAACTGCGACACCAGGCCTTCCTGAAAGCCTCCGTCAGGCCAAACCCCAATTTGACGTCCCTGCCACCAACCAAAGCATCAGCACTACAGAACTCCCTACATGTTTATCTACAGGTAGATCATTCATTGCATCTTATATACCAATAACTCACTTCCTTACTGTATTAATTGCTTTGCTAACAAATATTTTGGTGTTTCTTTGCTGGTCCAACAGTGGCTGGGTAACAGTTTACCACCAACCAACTAGCTTCGGATGGGCCATGCAGACTCCATCCAGTGACCACCAACGCCCCAGTGGCACCCGAAGAAGTTCTGAATTCCATGTTTAGTCGGTGCACAACCGGATGTGGAACTCGCTGCGGTTGTCGGAAAACAGGCATTGCCTGCTCGGTCGCCTGTGGTGGGTGCCATGACACCTGCACCAACGCCGCCCCCACTGAAGCCACCTCCATGAGTGACGAAGAAGACGATTTTTGATGTACTTTGACCTTACCTACCGATCATGTTATTTTGTAAATACCTTACTTTAATACTTAGTTAATAAAAAAACTTTTACGTTTTTTTCTACATCATATTTTCATATACCCCCACCCCCCCTCCCGATCTGTTGATATGTAATTCTGGGATGTTAATTCGTGGTATATATAGCATTAAATGACGATAGATGACAAAAAGAAGGACGATTGAAGTTCGAGGGCACATAAAAAGGGGAATGGCAACATTTGAGTAAAAATTACACAAATTGGCAAAATTTTGAAATTGGCGTAATTTTTGCTTGGTAAATGATAAATTGGCAATAAACCACATATTCTTCAAGGAAATTTAATGCTCTACAACTTTTTTTTAAGAGACATTTTTTCTCAGATCAACCGTTTGGACGAAATTGAACAAAGTTATCCAGAAAACGTGACCTAAAAACCGAATTTTCAAAATTCCTCCATTTTTGGATGCATAAAACTGGGTAACGGTCCAGAATTCCGATAATACGTATAGAATCAAAGTTGTAGAGAATTTTATAAGCTTCAATTTACTATGGGACATGCTTTATCGAGAAATGCACCGTTTTCGAGATATTTACGAAAAACCCCAAAATGGGACCTTTAGTGACCCCCCTCCCCTCGAGCTCGTGCCCCACCCTCCAGGACTTTTAGTATGTTAATAAGGATACCCACCCCTACACCTGTGCCAATTTTGGTTTGGGTTCTATTTTTTTCTACCTCAGACCCTTTTTTAGTCTTCGTTGCCCGGACTATATTAGGAAAGTGCCACGTGCGGTCAAAAAAAAAAAAAAAAAATTATTTTTCATGGTCGATTCTGTTCATAGGAGTCATAATTATGTACCTATATTATACATTTAATTTCTTGTCAGAGTTGAGAAGTTTAGTTTAAGTTGTGCGTGGAGTGATGGTGATGGGTGAACATTCGACTCTCGACTTAGATCCGAGATCAGCAAGATTGCTGATGGGGGTTCAGCAACTGATGATCGGCTGTATACCTTGCTTCGTCGATTACTCTCAACACGTCCCAGAATCCTAACAAGATTGACGATTCCTCGGGCTGTACCAGGCAATTGGGTCTCAGCATCCTACTGAAAGTGCCAACGACCCTCTCACAGCATCGCTTAGCTCTGTTCTTGCTGACTTGGGTAAGTCTGGACACCGGAGGACCTGACCCTGTATGTTCGTTTCTAATAGGTACTTATGGCAATGGAACTTTACAGGTGTTCAGAGGCAGTTCGTTTTGTTTGCCTGTCTATTCAAAGCTATATCGTACTGCCCACACATCCTCAACCAGCAGTTACCTACTTGACCTCACGACGGGCGGCTTGGAGATCCCTCCAACAAGCATCTTCACCTACCGTCAGCTAACAATCACCGGTTCGAGCCCGGTCAGATTAATTTTTTTTAAAGCTTAAACATAAAACATATTATAAAATTAAATTTGGAAATCATAAAATTATATTACATTTGTTTCCTTGAAGGATTTTGGTTTATTATTTTGAATAATAAGCCTTTGGAATCGAGCAAGAAAATAAAAATTTTAACCCCCCCTCAAAATTTGATGTTTTACGTTTCAAGGTACGTAGAATCCGAAAAACGAATAAAAAAATTTCCGTCCGTCCGCCGTCCGCCGTACGCGGCACTTTTCTTAGCAACACTGGACCGATTTGGTTCAAATTTGGTATATGGGCTCCATTTGGGGTCTAGTTGTGCCGCGAAGCTTTTGGTTGATGTAGGTCACTTCTAAGGGGTGAAAATTAAGGGTTGAAATTTTCAAGAGTGCCCTAGCTCGAAAACTCTCGAAATAAAGGTATCGTTTTTTCACCAATTTTAAATAGTACAGAATTTTTAAAAATTTTTGAGACCACCCGGAGCTCTGTAGGACAAACCGTTCGGTCCCTACGAGTATTTGAAGGTTTTCCTTCGATAAAACAGAATCATGAGTGTGAATCGCAAAAGAGGTCTAATCGCCGTTCAAATTTTATCTGACTAAAATGCGATCGCTGTACATTTCTTCGATTTGTATACATAACAGTTTTGCCTTCTGCGTAACCAGTAATCAAATTTCCATATCAAGCTTTCTATTTTTCGAATCGAGTGTGAAGCGTTTAGTTCTTTCTAATAAACTTGATTGTGAAGGTGTGAAGCCATTATAGTGTGGTAGGTAGTACTTACCAATAGGTAGGTGTGGTAGGTAAAATAAAATTGGTAGGTAAAACAATGTTTGTAGGTAAAAAACGCTGCAAATCATTGCTCACTGATCAGCTGAGTGAGCTCCGAAGCCATTTTCAATGCTATTGAATGGAAGTGCTCTTCCAGGCGTCTTCAGCATTCGAGGAGATCTTCTTCACTCCTCAGATCACTGATCAGCTGAGTGAGCTCCAAAGCCATTTTCAATCCTATTGAATGGAGGTGCTCTTCCAGGCGTCTCCAGCATTCGAGGAGATCTTCTTCACTCCTCACATCACTGATCAGCTGAGTGAGCTCCAAAGCCATTTTCAATCCTATTGAATGGAGGTGCTCTTCCAGGCGTCTCCAGCATTCGAGGAGATCTTCTTCACTCCTCACATCACTGATCAGCTGAGTGAGCTCCAAAGCCATTTTCAATCCTATTGAATGGAGGTGCTCTTCCAGGCGTCTCCAGCATTCGAGGAGATCTTCTTCACTCTTCAGATCACTGATCAGCTGAGTGAGCTCCAAAGCCATTTTTACTCCTATTGAATGGAAGTGCTCTTCCAGGCGTCTCCAGCATTCGAGGAGATCTTCTTCACTCCTCAAATCACTGATCAGCTGAGTGAGCTCCAAAGCCATTTTCAATCCTATTGAATGGAGGTGCTCTTCCAGGCGTCTCCAGCATTCGAGGAGATCTTCTTCACTCCTCAGATCACTGATCAGCTGAGTGAGCTCCAAAGCCATTTTCAATCCTATTGAATGGAAGTGCTCTTCCAGGCGTCTCCAGCATTCGAGGAGATCTTCTTCACTCCTCAGATCACTGATCAGCTGAGTGAGCTCCAAAGCCATTTTCAATCCTATTGAATGGAAGTGCTCTTCCAGGCGTCTCCAGCATTCGAGGAGATCTTCTTCACTCCTCAAATCACTGATCAGCTGAGTGAGCTCCAAAGCCATTTTCAATCCTATTGAATGGAGGTGCTCTTCCAGGCGTCTCCAGCATTCGAGGAGATCTTCTTCACTCCTCTCATCACTGATCAGCTGAGTGAGCTCCAAAGCCATTTTCAATCCTATTGAATGGAAGTGCTCTTCCAGGCGTCTCCAGCATTCGAGGAGATCTTCTTCACTCTTCTGATCACTGATCAGCTGAGTGAGCTCCGAAGCCATTTTCAATCCTATTGAACGCAGGAAGCTGAAATTTGAGAGGGAAGGTCAAGGGAGAATACAGATGGTGGTAGGTGCTGTTGATGGAGAACCAGTGATCTATACAGAAGGGTGATCTATACAGAAAATAATAAACCTTTGAGCAATGATTTGCAGCGTTTTGCTTCCGAGTCTACCAAGGTAGCGGAAGCTTTGTTTTCACTTTTCAAGGACGAAAAAAAAAGTTCTCCAAAATCAAAATTTTCACTCGCGTTTTGCGTTTTAGACCTTTCTGAACAATTTTGGTTCCGTGTCTGTCTGTCTGTCTGTGTGTCACATGAATTCCTTGTAACGCGCGTAACTATACGAAGTTATTGTCCGATTTCTATGAAATTTTCAGGGATTGTGCGAGTTGGTTTGTAGACGGTCCCCTATGAAAATCATCATCCCCGGACTGATAGAAGCGACTGCGCATGCGCAAACGTGAATTCCTTGTAACGGCCATAACTTCTACATTTTCCATCCGATTTCAATGAAATTTTCAGGGATGTTACAGATCAGTATTTAGATGGTCCCCTATGAAAATCATCACCCCCGGACTGATAGTAGCCGCTGCGCATGCGCAAACGTGAATTCCTTGTAACAGCCATAACTACCACATTTTTTAACCGATTTTAATGACATTTTCAGGGATTACACGGATTAGGTCGTAGATGGTCCCCAATGAAAATCAAGGCCTTAAAATTTACAGTAGCCTCTGCGCATGCGCATGCGTAAAATCCTTGTAACAGCCATAACATTTACATTTTTCATCCGAATTTGATGAAATTTTCTAGGATTGTCCAGATTAGCGTGTAGATGGTCCCCTATGAGGGTAGTGGAAGGTACTTAGAGATTTGTGTTTTGAGATGAACTACTATGCATCGGATCATCTATATAATCGGGTTATGGATACGAGGAAGCTATGTGCCACACCCACTTGGCAGACGTTTTTGCTTCCGAGTCTACCAAGGTAGCGGAAGCTTTGTTTTCACTTTTCAAGGACGAAAAAAAAAAGTTCTCCAAAATCAAAATTTTCACTCGCGTTTTGCGTTTTAGACCTTTCTGAACAATTTTGGTTCCGTGTCTGTCTGTCTGTGTGTCTGTCTGTCTGTGTGTCTGTGTGTCTGTCATGAATTCCTTGTAACGCGCATAACTATACGAAGTTATTGTTCGATTTCTATGAAATTTCCAGGGATTGTGCGGGTTGGTGTGTAGACGGTCCCCTATGAAAATCATCATCCCCGGACTGATAGAAGCGACTGCGCATGCGCAAACGTGGATTCCTTGTAACAGCCATAACTTCCACATTTTCCACCCGATTTCGATGAAATCTTCAGGTATTATGCAGATTAGGTTGTAGACGGTCCCCTATGAAAATCGTCATCCTCGGACTGATATAAGCGACTGCGCATGCGCAAACGTGAATTTCATTGTAACGGACATAAAAATTCCACATTTTCTACCCGATTTCGATGAAATTTTCAGAGATTATGCGGATTAGGTTGTTGATGGTCCCCAATGAAGATCATCACCCCCGGACTGATAGTAGCCGCTGCGCATGCGCATACGTAAAATCCTTGTAACGGCCATAACATTTACATTTTTCATCCAACTTTGATGAAATTTTCTAGGATTGTCCAGGTTAGCGTGTAGATGGTCCCCTATGAGGGTAGTGAAAGGTATTCAGAGATTGGTGTTTTCATATTAACTACTATGCATTGGATCATCTATATAATCGGGTTATGGATACGAGGAAGCTATGTGCCACACCCACTTGGCAGACTTTTTTTTTTAGATATAGGAGCTCCTAGAAAAGAAAAATTGTTAGAACGTAAAAAAAGGTTCATTGTTGAAAATAATAAACCAAAATTCTGCCGTCCGTTCGCCGTACCACGGACCGATTTTGATGAAATTTGGTATATGGGCTCCATTCGGGGTCTAGTTGTGCCCGAAGGTTTTGGATGATGTGAGTCAATCCGAAGGGTTGAAAAATAAGGGCAGAAATTTTGAAAAAGCCCTCTATCGACATTAAAGTATTGTTTTTTCATCAATTTAAAATGGTATTAAATTCTTAGAATCGAATGAGACCACCCGGAGCTCTGTAGGACCAACGGTTCGGTCCTTTCGACTTACGATAAATCTGAAACACGAGTGTGAATCGCAAAAGAGGTCTCCTTTCAAATTTTATCTGTCCAAAATTTTATCGCTGTTCGTTTTTCAAGTTGTACTAAGTTTTGTGTCTTTAGCAACCAATAGTCAAATTTCCTAATGAAGGCACCCAAAACTCTTTATTTCTCCGAATTGAGTATGAAACGTTTATTTCTTCACAATAAACTTGATTCTGAAGCGAAAATATGGTTGGTGGGTAGTGGCAAGGGCAAAGTTGTGTTCTTTGCTGGCGAGTGATCTACAGGGTGTAAGCCTAACTGGTCTGCCATACGGTACCAGTCGATTCTACAACTAATTGCAACAAAAAATGTCCCTTAGCGATTTTTTTAAACCCTTCGTTTTCGAGTTATTTTAACTTTAAACTTTTTTTTCGTGATTTTGACCTTATGTCATTAAATTGGTCATAACTCCGTTAATTAGCCGTGTAAATTACAATTTGAGGATACCGTTGGAAAGAGCATTAAATTTCCTATCGGATAGATGCCTTAACTTTTATTTGAGTCAAGGTTTGAGACATGAAAACGTCCTCTAAAAAGAGAATTTTTAAGTAATTTTGGAAACCTCGCATTCTTTCAATCTCAAATTGAACTACGAGAACCCATACTTTTTCAAGATGCAAGAACAGTGAAAACTGCGCCAGAATCTCAGCTTTCCAATGGTATAATCAAAACATATTCTACAACCGTATTTAGGGAAGAAATTCGGGTTTGAACGCGGAAAAACGTGCATTGTTTCAACGAAATCGGCGCTCCGCCTAGTCGATCTGAGGGGTCGGACGATGAGAGTGGGTGGGCGGGCGCCGCAGTAGACCGCGAGGCCTCCGGAAACAGGAGGCCAGAGCGCTGAATTCGTTGAAAAATTTCACGTTTTTCCGCGTTCAAACTCAAATTCCTCCCCTAAATTCAGTTGTACAATATGTTTTGATTATACCGTTGGAAAGCTGAAATTCTGGCGCAGTTTTCACTGTTCTTGCATCTTGAAAATGTATGGGTTCTCGTAGTTCAATTTGAGATTGAAAAAATACGAGGTTTCCAAAATTACGTAAAATTCTCTTTTTAGAGGACGTTTTCATGTCTCAAACCTTGACTCAAATAAAAGTTAAGGCATCTATCCGATAGGAAATTTAATGCTCTTTCCAACGGTATCCTCAAATTGTAATTTACACAGCAAATTGAAGGAGTTATGACCGATTTAATGACATAAGGTCAAAATCACGAAAAAAAAGTTTAAAGTTGAAATAACTCAAAAACGAAGGGTTTAAAAAAAATTGCTAAGGGACATTTTTTGTTGCAAATTAGTTGTAGAATCGACTGGTACCGTATGGCAGACCAGTTAGGCTTATATCCTGTATACAGACAAGTAACCTTTGTGTAATAATTTGCAGCGTTTTCCTATGGCTAGCTATTTCAAGTTGTCTCTCATCAAGGATAGTTTCATTCGTAAATGGTTGTTATGGGAAGTAGGAAATCCAAGTGAAAGGAAGAATTAGCCATTTCAGATGATCCCCCATCGAGAGTAGTTTGGTATGTGAAAACGTTGTTGTAGGAAAATCGAAAATTGAAAATCCCAGTGGGTCTTGCTGTTTTAGCGCACCTATGGCCCCCTTTTTAGTGGGAGGAGTGAGTGGAAGAGTTGTCAAAAACAGTGGAGGAGTTAGTGAGTGCTTTTCTGTATAGGTCACCCATCTGCTAATATCAGTGATTTATCAGCAGGTCCGTACCGTTGTGATGGTAAACTATATAATATTAGCTCAATATCTTCACAAATATTTGGGTCAATCAGGATTGAGCCATTTTGTTTCCATTGTGAGTGGCTCCCCTATCGAAATCAGCTGTCTGGTACTTCCCTTTCCAGTGTCCCCTGAAAAAGGATAATCTAAGTAATTCCTAAGTAAGTAATTCCTGTTATTCCTATTCTGAATAGTGTCATCGCCTTTATATAGGGAAAATTCGAGGTATTTTTAGATTTCATCAATGGTGGTCCTCTATTTTTCACAATTTGGAATTAGCCGAAAGTTAACAAAAGTGTCTACGCATAATTAGACCCTAATTGGACCCAAAACTCCTCAAATTATTACACAATGGGTAATAATTTAACAGTATAGAACCCGTCAGAATAGATTTATAGTACCAATGTACTATAAGACTTATAGTACATTGCTTAGTACGTTACTTAGTGACGTCGCTATCCGAGAGCTGTAGGTGCCTCCGTAACGAAATTTGGCTCTTGGTTGCTAAGAATGACTGAGTGGCATAAACTCAATTCAAAGAAACTAACAATGATCGAATCTAATCAGCTGAAATTTGAACAGATATTAGGGGTTTACGTCAATCTTTTGCGATTCACGTATTTCTCGTATTTCTGATTTATTGAATTCCAACCCTTAGGTCCTCATAGAGAGTAAGCGATTTGTCCTACACAGCTTTGGGTAGCCTCATTCGATTCTGAAAATTCAATTCCATTTTAAATATTAAAAAAAGTTTTTGAATTTGTGAAAGTTAGTGAGTGGAAGAGCCGCGCCAGATAGCTTCAGCGTGAGTGGACGCCTCGTAGATTCGATGAATGAATGAGTTTTCAGTGTCGTCTCAATTCGCTACCGTTGAAGCTGCTCACATTATCAACTTGGTCACGTAACCGATTTTCCACCCCTGAATAACCAGAAACAGACTGATCCTAACTGGCGAGTGATCAGAGCCGTTTCATCTTTTGTGTCCGACTCCAAACATTGAGTAACTGAACGAGAGGGGACTGAAGACCTAGTTTTTCCGTTCCTCTCGCTTTCAACGCATCGATATAATCGGATTGCCTCGTGGGAAAACGCCAGAATTTCTCCTTTTTCCTTCGAATATGCGCTGCTAACCATTGTGCCAAAAACGGCACATTATTTCGAGCTGCGGAAGACTGTTGAGCAACGATAGGCCCTCAAGAACTGCCTTAAATTCTTCTGTGAGGTAACGACTGGTGCCCATTAGCCATTCATTTTTGATCGCTCCGGTTTTCGTGTACCGAGTCGTAAAAAGGCCCCTGTTATGGGCACCGGCGAAAAATTACGAATGCGTCAAACCGAATACGCTTTTATCCGATTCGATTTGCTCGGGTTGAGAAGTCAACTGGATCAGATGAAAACCCACTGAGTCTGGTGAATTGATGAGCATTGGCAGGTCCAGCAGGTACAGGGATTCTTCTTTATGACCTTTTTCTAGTTTTTAGGACTTCTGTTAATTTTAAGAGCCAAGTCCTCATGTTTTCAATCTTCTATTCATCCCAACTAGGCCTACATACCAAATTTCATCAAAATCGGTCAATGCTAAGTGGCAAAAGTGCCGAGTACGGCGGACGGACGGCCAAATTTTTATTCGATTTTTGGATTCTACGTACCTTGAAACGTAAACCATCAAATTCTGAGGGGGTGTTAAAATTTTTTTTATCTTGGTCGATTCCAAAGGTTCATTATTGAAAATAATAAACCAAAATTTGGCCATCCGTCCGCCGTACGCGGCACTTTTGCCACTTAGCATTGACCGATTTTGATGAAATTTGGTATGTAGGCTCCATTTGGGGTTTAGTTGTGCCCCGAAGCTTTTGGTTGTTGTAGATCACTTCTAAGGGTTCCAAAAGCAATTTTGAAATTTTGAAAACGCCCTAACTCAAAAAATTTCGATATAAAGGTATTGTTTTTCCTTCAATTTAAGATTCTATAGAATTTTTAGAATTTTTTGAGGCCACGCGGAGCTCTGTAGGACTAACCGTTCGCTCCCTACGAAAATTTAAGGGTTTATATTGAAACATATATATATAAATCAAAACACGAGTGTGAATCGCAAAAGAGGCCTAATCTCCGTTCAAATTAGAGCTGACCAAAATGCGATCGATGGTTGGTGATTTTTTTTGTTTTTGATTTTTTTCTTTTTTTTCTTCATATCGGATGGTTGGTGATTTTGTAGACAAGTGATCTATAGAAAAATAATAAACCATTGTGTAATAATTTGCAGCGTTTTTAGGACTTCTGTTAGTTTTATGGGTCAACTCCTCATGTTTTCAATCTTCTATTCATCCCAACTAGGATGGATTAATATAATTTTCCACTTGGTGCTGCTATTAACTTCTGAAATCAATATACTTGTAAAGAACCTCCGAATGTTTATCAGACCTCATAATAACTATTTGGCATAGCTAGACTTTTTTTGGCATCTTTTTTCAACATTCAGCCATAATACATGAAATACTTTTTTTACATTACTAATCTTATTTTACAGATTATAGTCAGCTCTCGTTTTCAGACACCAGTACTCTCTTTATATTTCACTCATCACATCTAAGGGTTGAAAAATAAGGGCTGAAATTGTCAAAACGCCATAGCTCAAAAAATGTCGATATAAAAGTGTTATTGCTTCCGAGTCTGCCAGAGGACTCCTTTGTTTTCACTTTTCAAGGTTGAAAAAAAATGTTCTCCAAAATCAAAATTTCCACTCGCGTTTTACGTTTCTGATTTTCTTGAACAATTTTGGTTCCGTGTCTGTGTGTCATGAAATCCTTGCCACAGCCATAACTTCTACAATTCTTACCCGATTCCGATGACATTTTCAGGAATTATGCGAGTTGGGGTGGAGATGGTCCCCTATGAAAATCATGGCTGCCAAATTGAAAGAATTTCTCACCCGATTACGATGAAATTTTCAGGGGTTATTTGGGTTGGCGTGTACATGGTCCATTATGAAAATCATTGCCAACAGACTGATCGTAGCCGCTGCGCAAGCGCAAACGTATATTTCCTTGTTACAGCCATAACTTTTACATTTCCCATCTCATTTCGATGAAATTTTCCGGAATTAGGTACGTGAGTTGGGGTGGAGGTGGTCCCTATGAAAATCATGTTCCCCAAATTGAAAGTCTTTTGTGCGCATGCGCAAACGTGAAATCCTTCTAACAGCCATAACTTCTACGTTTTCTAACAATATTCAGAGGTTGTGCAGGTTGACGTATAGAATCCCCAATGAAGGAAGTGCAAGGTACTTAGAGAGTGATGTTTTGGGAATAACTATCATGCATCGGATCATTTATAAATCGGGTTATGGATACTAGGAAGCTATGTGCCACACCCACTTGGCAGACTTTTTTCTTCAATTTAAAATAGTATTGATTTTTGGTTTATTATTTTCAATAATGAACCTTTGGAATCGACCAAGAAAAATTTTTTTTTAACAACCCCTCAATATTTTATGGTTTACGTTTCAAGGTACGTAGAATCCAAAAATCGAATAAAACGCTGCAAATTATTACACAATGGTTTATTATTTTTCTATATAGATCACTCGTCTACAAAATCACCAACCATCCAATATGAAGAAAAAAGAAAAAAAAACGCTGCAAATTATTACCCAACGGTTTATTATTTTTATATAGATCACTCGTCTACAAAATCACCAACCATCCAATATGAAGAAAAAAATCAAAAAAAAAAAAAATAAATAAATAAATAAAAAACAAAAAAAAAAAAAATCAAAATCACCAACCATCGATTGCTTTTCAGTCAGCTCTAATTTGAACGGAGATTAGGCCTCTTTTGCGATTCACACTCGTGTTTTGATTTATATATATATATATATCAATATAAACCCTTAAATTTACGTAGGGAGCGAACGGTTTGTCCTACAGAGCTCCGCGTGGTCTCAAAAAATTCTAAAAATTCTATAGAATCCAAAATTGAAGGAAAAACAATACCTTTATATCGAAATTTTTTGAGTTAGGGCATTTTCAAAATTTCAAAATTGATTTTGGAACCCTTAGGAGTGACCTACATCAACCAAAAGCTTCGGGGCACAACTAGACCCCAAATGGAGCCTACATACCAAATTTCATCAAAATCGGTCAATGCTAAGTGGCAAAAGTGCCGCGTACGGCGTACGGACGGCCAAATTTTTATTCGATTTTTGGATTCTACGTACCTTGAAACGTAAACCATCAAATTTTGAGGGGGTGTTGAAAATTTTTTTTTCTTGGTCGATTCTAAAGGTTCATTATTGAAAATAATAAACCAAAATTTGGCCGTCCGTTCGCCGTACGCGGCACTTTTGCCACTTAGCATTGACCGATTTTGATGAAATTTGGTATGTAGGCTCCATTTGGGGTCTAGTTGTGCCCCGAAGCTTTTGGTTGTTGTAGATCACTTCTAAGGGTTCCAAAAGCAATTTTGAAATTTTGATAACGCCCTAACTCAAAAAATTTTGATATAAAGGTATTGTTTTTCCTTCAATTTAAAATTCTATAGAATTTTTAGAATTTTTTGAGACCACGCGGAGCTCTGTAGGACTAATCGTTCGCTCCCTACGAAAATTTAAGGGTTTATATTGAAATGTATATATATATAAATCAAAACACGAGTGTGAATCGCAAAAGAGGCCTAATCTCCGTTAAAATTAGAGCTGACCGAAATGCGATCAATTGTTGGTGATTTTGATTTTTTTTTGATTTTTCAAAAAAAAATTTTTGATTTTTTGATTTTTTATTATTTTTTTCTTCTCTTCATATTGGATGGTTGGTGATTTTGTAGATGAGTGATCTATATAGAAAAATAATAAACCATTGTGTAATAATTTGCAGCGTTTTATTTATCTATTCGAGCGCATTCGACAACGCAGGGTCATGGGCGCTAAACAGAACATAATTATGTATTATAAATCACAAATCCTCATATTTCGTAGAAAATAGACAGTGACTTCATAGCGTCGAAGAGGTCATCTAGGGTTTTTGAATTGTTGTCCAGAAGTTGCTTGATGTTTCTTGGAATGGTCGAGGGAGAGAAGAACACTAGTCATTCGACGAGCAGATGGTAGACTAGGGATGGGCGATAGTCGGTAGTTACTATCAAAATATCGATAGTTGATTTTTACTTTTTTGTATTTTTGAAAATCTCAGCATTTAGAGAGTTGTGATAATACTGAGACGAGCGGTGCAGCCTCAACTAAGGGAATTCCATGTGAAAGAACTCCTCAATTCACTGGTATTCTCGAAGTTGAGGCTCGTGTCAGTATTTTATTACCAGCAGTATGTTGTGAGTACCTCATTTCGAAAAATTAGGTATTCACCACTTGTGCAATGACTCAAAATTCGTGGTATCAACTTTACCTCTCAATCTTCTAATTTTCTCCCTTCAGGCAATATGTGGCTCAAGGAGCAATGCTAAACTGGAAATTACTTTTTTATACATTTTAAATCAATTCGATTTTTGTTTAAAATCTTTGTATAATCTTATGAATGTAGGTAACGAATCCTGCAAGTAACGGATAATTCAATTCAATTACATTAAGATCTCCATCGGACATGTACGTACGGAATAGGGAAAGCCACTATCGAAAAACTATCGATAGTATCGACCTATCAATAGTGCTGCTGAACTATCGACTATCGCCCATCCCTATGGTAGACCACCAATGCGATGCTGTTCGTTTCTTCGACTTATACTCGACTTTGCGTCCTTAGCAACCAGTATTCAAATTTCCTAAACAACACAACTCCCTGTTTCTTCGAATCGAGTGTGAAGCTTTTATTTCTGCCAATAAACTTGATTGTGAAGTAGGTAAGTAGTAGGTAGGAAGTGACAATGGCAAAGTTCTTTGCTGGCGAGTGATCTATGCAGCTAAATAATAAACCTTTGTGTAATAATTCCAGCGTTCTTATAATATAATATCTTATAATAATCTTATAATATCTTATAATATCTTATAATAATCATATATTATATGAGCGAGCATAAAACGAGTGTTAGATGTCCTTCCTGTGGTGTCACATTTGAAAACCACAAAACTTCCAAAAATAATGAATTGTCAGATTGACGCGAAAACATTTCGTACTGAATGGACACTGACTGAACTTTATGAGTCCCAAGACAAGAACTAGCTACGTACTGCCGTCCTAGGCCAGAAAGATGTACCTCTACTTTTGAGAATTTTCGGAATTTCGCAAAATTCAAAATTGTAGGAGGCTTTTGGTTTATAATTTTCTTCAATGAACCTTTGAGATCGAACGAGAAAATAATTGTAACCCCCCCCCCCACCCCACAATTTGATGGTGTACGTTTCAAGGTAGTGCGTTTAATAATAGTAGGGTATAATCGAATTCATTTTTTAAAAACTTATATCCGTCCGCCGTTTGCGGCACTTTTTTAGTTCCCATGGACCGATTTTGAGTACATGGGCTCCATTTAGGGTCTAGTTGTGCCCTGAAGCTTTTGGTTGATGTGGGTCACTTCTAAGAGGTGAAAACTAAGAGGGTTGAAATTTTCAAGAGTGCTCTAGCTCGATGTAAAGGTATTGTTTTTGGCAATAATGTGGTTTTGTTCAAAACCTGTGAAAATTTTGAAATTAAAAGATTTGAAACCAGTTCAACACGATGTTCCCCTCTGTAATGTGCGTAAATTGCAAAATTTCCAAGGTGACTCTATATTTGGGTTATTTGGACCTTAAGAAGTTGGAAATAACGGGCTACTGAAAAAATCGATTTTAGGCTTTCTAGGCGTTGGGGGTTAGAAGAGTACCTAGTAGCTAACACCTATTATGAATGAAAAAATTGGCAGAAACGATCAGACTCGAAACTCGGCAACAACAAGCTAAACGATTACACAATCGATTGTCGGCAGGAAGTAGCAGATCGATGTTTTTACTTCATTACGTTGCCGACAGAGCAGAGTTGTGTCGGTCAGGAGTGAACGTATTGAAAAGACCTTATCTTCAAAACGACCTTGTCTGAACTGAACGGGTTGCCGAAATTAACACGGTCATTCGTTCATCATCCCACCAATCGAGTTTTCTGAAAAAATTCCGAAAACAACGGCAGAAGGCCAACAAATCAAATTAATTGCCCGCAACATGGATGTATAATGTATTTGTATACATCCATGTTTGTACATGGATGAAAATGGTGTGAAAATTACTTGGGAGTACATGGATGTTAGGTCCATGGAGTACATCTACAGAAAGGAGTGGTTTTCTATGGAAGTATCAACAACATTTTTACAAGGAAGTATCAACGGAAAGGAGTGGTTTTCTAAGCAAAACCTTCCATCATCCAAGTGTAGTATCACGTCCGAATGAACTATGAACCAAAAAGAGTGTTGAATGAATCAAATGGGCTAAAAGACAAAAACGACCGAATGATTCATTCGAATCGATGACCTGAAAGACAAAAAAGACTCAAACACTGATTCATACGATTCGAATCAATCATTCGTTCGTTTTTGTCTTTCAGCTCATTTGATTCATTCAAATCGCCTCCTCACTCGGACTCGTTCGGTTTTTCGACTCAGCATTTTTTCGAGTCACGACCTGAATCTTAAGATGGATCCTTATGGATGTTGTTTGTTGGACTCCAACTGGTTCGGTTTACCGACTCGCTCGTTTTTTGTGTGACTTCTGACCGGCTGGTAGGGGTGTGTCGGTCCAGGTATTTCCCTGGAACGGTTCCAACGGTTACGGTGACAAAGATGTAACCGTTCCAAATTACCGGTACAGTTCCATTACCGGTACAGGCGATCAAATCCCACTCACATGGCATGGATGAAGCAGGCAGTCAAATCCCTATGGTTTTTCTTCCATGCTTATGATCTCAACTTGCAATACAATAGCATCATTTTCCTTGACAATTCGCTTGAAGGAAGGAATTTGAACAAGTGTTACAAAAGAGGCAATTTATTATAAATAATAGTAACCAAACAATTCAAGGAAAGAATAATGACGTTGCAGTTTAAGAACTCAACATGACAATAATAAATTAATAATACTGGAGACAACTTCCATGCTAACCAGTCCAGAAGATAACTTCCTGCTCAAGAGCCATTCCATGAGCCATTCTCAGTCCATGGAAGTAGTAAGGGCGCTTCCAGGTACAACATGGAACAGAACTGAGAACAAGATCCATGCTTACTGGTCCAAAACCCTTCCCAGTCGAGAGCCATTGAACCATTCTCCATGATATCTTATTGGTCCGGTTCCTTCCTTACCGGTCCAGTTCCATCCTCACCAATCAGAATGATCAGATTGATGAGATGA
Source organism: Apolygus lucorum (assembly GCA_009739505.2). Lineage (NCBI taxonomy): Eukaryota > Metazoa > Arthropoda > Insecta > Hemiptera > Miridae > Apolygus > Apolygus lucorum. Next base: position 68,964,168 of record CM019178.2, read on the forward strand.
TTAATCAGATCATTCTGATTGGTGAGGATGGAACTGGACCGATGGAAAAGATTCTCTTCCCGGTCCAGAGCCATCTTAAGATATCTTATCAGTCCGTGGAATTGGACCGGTAAGGGTCGAGTTTTTGTCACTGCGTGGAACCGTTCCAACCTGATACTCGGTTCCACAGTCCCGGTACAGCTGTACCGACACACCTCTACCGGCTGGTTGTTAGTCTTGTGTTTGTGTTCTGATCGCTTCCTTTTAAATTCCAAATCCGAATTATTTGTTGGTTTCTGGACTCTTCGGTTAACCAGTTTGGTAAGTGATCGTATTGTAAGAACTCTTTATTATTATGCAATAAAAAAACCTTATTTATGAATTACTGTATTTTGGTAATTAGCGCATTTTCTTATTTTTCTAAGAGGAAAAAAAGCGCTAGGGTTGGGTATTGTTACAAAAGTATCGATACTGTATCGTATTCGAGTTGATATCCCATGCACCGTTTGGCTTGAGTGTCGATACTTTAGTGTCAAAATAACAACTTAACCGATTTATTAGGGAAAGTTTTTTTTAAATTCATTTCTCGCCATCAAGAGCCAAAGCTAAGAATATTATTGAACAATGTTTCTCCATAATATTAATTAGTTTTATCAAAGACCCAACTGCCTCTCTACAAATCTACAAAGGTTCATTTCACTGATTGAGTTGGTATGTGAACGTAATGAACGGGTGAACGGATTCAAAAGACCTGGTCTCTGTAATGAGTGACCGTTTGGGATTCGAATCCGCCAAATGACCGTGTCTTAAGCTGGCCCCACACGATCAAACATGCTTGACAAGCATGGTTTGACAAGCCGCGCTTGTCAAGCATGTTTGACGTTTGACGCCGCACCCACACGTTCAAACCAACTGTTTCAAACGCATCCACCAAGCTTCAGTAGTGTTCAGTGTTCATGTTGCGTTCATCATAATATCGATAATCGATTAAAATTTTTTAGAACAGCTTTTCTTAGTAAAAAATAATCAAAATCAGAGATTTTACCCCAATAAGGGGATCTTCAGAGATGAGAACGATAATTTGGTTAATAACGGAGTATAAGTATGAGTATAAATATCGGAGTAGTCCATATCGATAAAAAAGCATCGATAATCGGAGGCAGAATATCGATATTATCGATAATCGTTTTGCATCCCTAATGGAGACTGTGATTCACAGACGCCAACTCGGTGATTCACGGAAACTAACTCTGTGATTCACAGTAAAATTACCCCCTACCACCCTTTTTTCTTGAAGGTTTGAAGGTTTGATGGTTTGACGCTCACCCACACGATCAAACTTGGTTGTCAAACCTCATGTTTGACAGCAAATTTTCTGACAGTGACTGAAAACCGTCAAGCGTGCTGTCAAACCTTCAAACCTTCAAACATGACCCCCCACACGATCAAATCTGCTTGACAAGCGAGGTTGGCAAACCATGCTTGTCAAGCATGTTTGATCGTGTGGGGCCAGCTTTACACACCTCTACAGCGGGCCCCACACGATCAAACATGCAACAACAACAAATTATCGTTCTCATCTCCGAAGATCCCCTTATTGGGGTAAAATCTCTGATTTTGATTATTTTTTACTAAGAAAAGCTGTTCTAAAAAATTGTAATCTAAATCGCTACTGAAGCTTGGTGGATGCGGTTGAAACAGTTGGTTTGAACGTGTGGGTGCGGCGTCAAACGTCAAACATGCTTGACAAGCGCGGCTTGTCAAACCATGCTTGTCAAGCATGTTTGATCGTGTGGAGCCCGCTTAAGACAGAGCGCTCTTCAGTGAGTCGAGGTTGTCAAACGGGGAGGCGGTGGATGGATCAAATTTAACTATAAAAGATTTTATTGAAGACAGACAGGTAAAACTGAATGAAAGTTTGCAAAACCTCAAACTTGAAATGGAAAACCTCCAATTTGACCTGAAAATGCCAAGTGCGAGGAGGCTATGTGCCACACCCTTCTTCTTTCAAAGGAGTATCCGTGGTAGGTGAAATAAGTAGAATCAGAGGAGTTATTTTAAAACTAAATTCATTTATTGTAAAAATAACTACAAAATTTCTTAGAAATAGTAATACTCATATTTCGAGGTTGATGGAGGATGAATGATGAGGGAAATGTGTGGTGACTAGTCGGGCTCTAGAAGTCTCACCAGAGAGAGTGACCGAGGGATAGAGAGTGACCGTAGGAGAGGGGAGCGTGGGAGATGTAGGGGGCGGAGAGGAGGGGAGCGGAGGGGATGATCGTCTTGGAGATGAGAGGAGCGGGAGCGATGAGGGGAGCGTGCGAGATGAGAGGAGCGTGGGAGATGAGAGGAGCCGAGGGGATGATCGTCTTGGAGTAGATGGGCGCCGGAGCGATGAGAGGAGCGTGCGAGAGGGCGAGCGGAGCGTGCAGAGCGAGCGGCGAGGAGTACAGTCCTCCGTAGATTCCGCGTTTCGTCTTGGGGCTCTCGTTGGCGGGAGCGGCGGCGGCGACGGCCAGGAGGACAGCGAAGCAAACCTGCGCGAACCATACAAAATTTATAAATTAATAAACAAAGAATAAACTAAAATATACGCAGAATTTTGCTCTAATTAATTCACCAGCAGAGCGTTATTCTCAAAATGTGGACAGTTTTCGAGTTTCATACGAAAAACAGAAAAAAAAATCCTAACATTTCGATGTTTTTTTGGCTGTCAAAAGTTCAGCTGGGAAATATTTTGTGCCCAGTCTTCAAATAACATGTCATGTTATTAAGACCAAAATAGACCATTTAAAACAATCAAACGACCTGCGTTGTGGAATATTCAGGGTGTCCACTCAAAATTTCAGGGTTCGATTCTACGCGGTATTTCCGACAAAAAATGTCTTACCAGCAATTTGGTTTCAATTCGTTTTATCCAATTTTTCAATTAACCCTTTTTCGGCCATTGGTAGAGAAAACATAAAAATTTTATTTTTTTCTGAAAAAAACTCTTTAATTGGATGTTTAGAACATATTAAAGGCAGCAAAATAATTGTCATTTACTTCAATTAGAAAATAGCAATTGTTGCGTTTACGCAACAATGGCAGGAAGTGGGATCACACGTGAAATTGTATGAAACAGCCTGGGTGAAGGTGAATATCACATTTTTCACACTTATAAGTGTTTGGATTATTGCAGTTTCGACATCTTTTCCATACAGTTGGGTTGCTTCGAATTACGAGGCGGCCTTTGTCATCAGATTTTGTAAAATGATCGATAAATTTGCTGGCACCGCGGCCCCTCTGCTGAAATCCTTCCTCTGACTCTGAATCTGCACCTCCTGAGGCTTCTTTCGTGAATTTTATAAGTTAAATGGTGACTGCTGAGCGAAACTCGATCTGCGAGATTTTTTTGTCCTTCACAATTCGGTGGGTTTTCCATGCGTTTACCAATCAGCTGTCCACGGCATTCATGAACAAGGGCCACCACCATTTTTGGTTTATTATTTTCAATAATGAACCTTTGGAATCGACCAAGAAAAAAAAAATTTTAACACCCCCTCAAAATTTGATGGTTTACGTTTCAAGGTACGTAGAATCCAAAAATCGAATAAAAATTTGGCCGTCCGTCCGCCGTACGCCGTACGCGGCACTTTTGCCACTTAGCATTGTTTGATTTTGATGAAATTTGGTATGTAAGCTCCATTTGGGGTCTAGTTGTGCCCCGAAGATTTTGGTTAATGTAGGTTTATTCTAAGGGTTGAAAAATAAGGTTTGAAATTTTGAAAACGCCCTAACTCAAAAAATTTCGATATAAAGGTATTGTTTTTCCTTCAATTTAAGATTCTATAGAATTTTTAGAATTTTTTGAGACCACGCGGAGCTCTGTAGGACAAACCGTTCGCTCACTACGAAAATGTAAGTGTTTATATTGAAATATATATATATATATATATATAAATCAAAACACGAGTGTGAATCGCAAAAGAGGCCTAATCTCCGTTCAAATTAGAGCAGACCGAAATGCAATCGATGGTTGGTGATGTTGATTTTTTTTTGATTTTTTTTGATTTTTTTTGATTTTTTTTTTTGATTTTTTTTTTTCTTTTTCTTTTCATATTGAATGGTTGGTGATTTTGTAGACGAGTGATCTATATAGAAAATAATAAACCATTGTGTAATAATTTGCAGCGTTTTTTCCTCTGATTCGAATTCTATAGTTAGCGATGCCATTGTCATGTAAGTCCACGAAATGCTGAAGAAGGCGAACTCACAGCGTATGGCAAAAATTGGAACAAATACCCATCTGAGGAGCACAAACACCATAATTCGAAGCCAAACCTTACAGGCTTGCCTCGGATGAAATGTTTGGCAGTATGACGTCCGAAAAACGTCTGCCAAGTTGGGTGGGCAGTATAGCTTCCTCACTCATTGTAACATGGACGTATAGAATCAGTTGGCGAAAACTCGGCGCTGCGCGCCTCGGCGGGGGCTTCGCCCCCTGCACCCCCGGATGATTTCCGCTTAGAGCCTAATGGCTAAAATGTGACATACCTTGAAAAGGTTTTTGCTCCCTCTCCCTCTTTATCTTTCTTCCACTGTAATATTTAAGCTCACTCAGCTGATCAGTGACCACTCAGGCACCTTCAGCATTCTCCATTGACCCTGCCTCTCAAATTTCAGCTTCCTGCGTTCAACAGGAGAGAAAATGGCCTTGGAGCTCACTCAGCTGATCAGTGATCACTCAGGCGCCTTCAGCATTCTCCATTGACCCGCCCTCTCAAATTTCAGGTTCCTACGTTCAACAGGAGAGGAAATGGCCTTGGAGCTCACTCAGCTGATCAGTGACCACTCAGGCACCTTCAGCATTCTCCATTGACCCTGCCTCTCAAATTTCAGCTTCCTGCGTTCAACAGGAGAGAAAATGGCCTTGGAGCTCACTCAGCTGATCAGTGATCACTCAGGCGCCTTCAGCATTCTCCATTGCATGCGCAGCGGCTATTGCTTGACCAATTTGATTGAAACTTATAGGGTGTCTCTTAGAAGTTAGTCCCTAACTAACCTTCAAATTTGAGCAAAATCGGTTCATTAGAAACCGAGAAACCGAGGTTTCAGGAAATTCACGTTTGCGCATGCGCACTCGCTCCTATTGGTCCGAAGGTGCTGAAATTTATAGGGGACCGTCTAGGACCTAACCCGCACAATCCCTGAAAATTTCATCAAAATCGGACTACAGGTTAGTATAGTTTTGCCCGGGACAAGGATTGACCACAGACAGACCGACAGACAGACAGACAGACAGACAGACAGACACGGAACCAAAATTGTTCGGGAAGCTCGAAAACGCAAAAAGCAAGTGGAATTTTTGATTTTGGAGGACATTTTTTTTTTTCACTTCTTTCACGAATACAAAGCTTCCCTACCTTCGGTAGTGAGGAAGCAAAAAGGGACCATTTCTTCGTGGATTGATAGATGAGCAGCGAATATCCCAAATTGCAAAAATTTGCCGTTCAGGTGGGAGAAAAGGGGGCATCAACTTCATTCGCTTCTTCTTCAGGAATGTCATTTAGAAATATTTCCTGGATTTCCAACAGTGTCCACGCGGAGATTTTTTTCTTTGAAGTACTCATCACTCTGGCCCCGAAGAAAACAAAGTAAGAACTAAAAAAAACTTGCGGAAACCGACCTGAAAATATCCCCTCTCCCTGAAGATTTGGCCCAAATGCCTAGCGAAATGCCTGTCCGAACATGCATCAAAACATTAGCACACCTGCCTTCCACCTCGGGCTGCAGCCCAAGAGGCCTGACCTCACTTTCCGCCAACGTTGCGCTCATGCAACGTTACCGCGTTTTTGAATCTTCCCATTTTCTGAAGTAAAATATGACAATTATCGAAGTGTCCTCATCATCTTGAGATCTCGAACGACTAAGGTATGGGGGCATTATGGATCCTGATGAGCAGCAAGTGGACTAAAACAGGAACTGAAATAGCTGAATTTGGAGCGATAGAAATTGACTAACTTCAGAATTTTCCTAGTTGGGCAAAAGTCTCAATGGGCTTTGTTAGGATATTTTCGAAGTTAGTTCTGCTTCTAAATAATAGATTGAAATTGAAAAAAGGTAATTTATTTATGAAGTAAGATATGAGAAATCCTCAAAGATAACGTTGCGTATACGCAACAATGGCCAAATATGGGATCATTTCTCGTGTTTTCGACTTTACGTTATTAAAACCGTCATAAATCCTGTTATTTACCAAGTAAATTAAAATTTGAGGATATCTTAGGAAAGACCGTTAAATTTCCACGTTATCTAGTGCAAAACCAAAATCTTTCAGCCATAAAACATTTAGAAAAAAATTAAAACAAAAAGCAAATTTTCGATGGACACTTCGGAAAAAACATGTTCAAATTGTCAGCTTTCCAGCGGTCTTTCAATTTTCTTTTTATTCAAATTGAAGAGCAAACCAAGTTTGAATGTCAAAAAACGCGTGTTTTACAAGAAAATCTTTCCTCAGTAATTTTTCATGCTGAATCTGCGATACTTCCGAATAATTCCGACTCCTAGAAAGTGGAATTCATTGATCATCTTCAGTTATTTCTTCGAAAATTCGACAAAAATCTTGAAATTAAAAAATTTGAAAAAACAGGGGGTTAAAACGAAATTGCCATCAGGGATTTTTTCGTTGGAAATACCTTGTAGAATCGAACCCTGAAGTTATGCCAACTTAAGTGAAGAACTTTAAGGTTTCTGAAGTCAAAAATGGCAACTGAAATAATTCACGCTGCACAAGTGGGATTTTATTAATGATGATCTGTATTTAAACGAAATCAAGAAAAAAGAACGGAACTTCCTACGCTAATTCTTTCACAAGAAGCAGCTCCACAACAGCTCCCGTTCCTCGTGAAAACCAGAGTAACCGGTTCCTTTTGCCACCGATTGACCGTTTTGTTTCGAAGGATCGCAAAGATGCCGACATTTTCGAGTGAAATCTCGATTTATTCTTCCAGAACGAGTTTCGTTCGGTCGTCAAAAAGGTCGGAATTTTTGATTGACGAGGTTCCGATGTCTCGTTCCTTGTTTTGGAACTGCGGTTACGTTATTCACCTCCTCGGACCGATTTTGAGCGGCGCAGGTGTCGTTTTATAGTTCGACCCTGTGAATTTCTCCATAACTTCTCCCTGACTTTGTCCTCCGAGGTAAATCTTTTCCCCCTCAACCGGAAACGAGGTGTTTTGAGACGTTATTTCGACCACACTTAACACTTTCAAAATCCACTCTGAGAACAGGGAAACAGTACCAGCTGCACAGATCAATGAAAAACAACGAGATTCTGCGGGGTGAAGCTGGTCCAAATATTGCGGCTGATCCAATTGGAACCAATTCTCTTCAACGGGTGGCTTCTTGAAGTGCAATCAATTTATGCAAAATTTGTGTTATTTCAACTCTTCAGGCAGATAAATGTGACACGAATATCGCTGCATGGCAGAAGTGACCAAGTCCATTTTATCCAATATTGAGGTTTCAATGCGTCAGATAACACATAAGCCTCCACTACAAGCTAGTATTATTAATTTCTCGATTATCAAAAATAAAGGGCTCAAAGAACTCTTACAGTATCCCCACCCACCCCTTATCAACCCTATTTGCATTCTCCTGGCAGAACTGTCATTTCTGCCAGTAAAAGGCGAGCGTCACCAGTAAAAAACTATCATATCAAGTGTCAAAATAGTCTCTTCTGCCGGCCAAAATATCGTAAATCAGTTGGTGAATTGAAAGCCAAAGTGACAAATTTGTATGATATTAATTTACCCCACTGTTTTGTTGGTTGGTTCGGCTGGCTAAATTGTTTTCAATTTCCTTCTAATCAATCAATTTTATTTTCTTCAATAAAGAATATTCGTGATACATAAAACAAGTGTTTGATTTTCCGTGCTTATCTGCTATATGAGAGTAAGGTAAAGGTACCTAAGGTACTTCACGAACCTTTATGATCATCATTTTGTCCATTCATGAGGTAAATCAAGAGGAAAACTCATAAATCACACAAAAACTGTGAATTTTGGGGGAGCAAGCGCACTTGGTCACTACTGCCTTTCAACCCTCGATATGTCTTTTTGCATTGAGAAGGCATCGCTAAAGTCACATTACAGTGCAAACCGTCATAGAAAACAGATTTCACCTCTCAACCTCCCCTGGTACCAACAAAATAATATCTTTATAAAAATAAAAGAGAATTTTGAAGGAAAATTCGTTACTAAACCTCCAACAATGGGAAACGTTACTCAGTCGATTCTCGACCGACAAAAATCGTATAATTTTCGAATGACCTCCTGACTTCTCGGCCATCAAAAACCGAAAAACCATGTCAAACGTAGTAATATTTTTTTTTGCGAAAATTTGGAATTCGGGCAAAATTTGGAATTAATTCATGTCAAAAAACATTGCAAACGCTATTTTAAAAAAGTTGTTGGAATTATAAGGGTAATTTATTCCCAAATTTGCAATCCCGAATACCTCGTGCTGCTGAGGTGGTGCGCCAAAAACCTTGACAATTTTGCACTTTTTTCAGTTTTTCAACTCTAACTTACAAACTAGGTATGAACATTTCAATCATTTTCTTCGTAACTTTTAAAAGTAGGTTGAATTTGCTACCGTATGAGCCATTTTGAGTTCTGCAGATTGAATTATTACGGAGATACAGGAATTCAAAAGTAGGTAATTTTGACATAGATATGAAGACCACAGGGGAAGAACGCACCAAGTCGATTTTTTGCGAAAAATAGGTTATGACGGTTTCTTATAGATTTTTTCACGGCGGACTCGATGGTGACAACCAAAATGGGCAAAAACGATCCAATATAGGAGAAAAATGCGAGAAACGAAACACCGTACAGGGGAAGAACGCACCAAGCCGAGCGCAACCGGGGAAGAACGTGCCAACTTTCGGGCTCCCTCCCCCAGGTCGTATTCCCCTACCTGATGGATCTCTGTGATTCACACATTCATGCGGTTTTCCTGGGTTTCACAGTATTATTTTCGATTGTTAGCGGCGATCATTATTATTTTCTTCATACCAATAAGTTTATATGAGACTAGTGTTTGTCTTCTTGAAAACGGTGAAACAAAAATAAATTTCCTGGATTTTATTCTATTAAAATATTTTGCAAAACTTCTTCGTGAGTGAACTTTTGAAAATACCAAATCATTATATATATTATTAAAATGTCACGAAACCGTTATGCCCTGATAAAGAGAGAAATCTTATGGTAGGATACTATGAATAAAACCAGCAATACACGTTCATGGTGCGTTCTTCCTCTGTACAGATGGTCTTTGCAACTTTGGATAGCAATATGGAGTTTTAACATACTTTTTGCAGTAGTTTTGATTGTACCACCGCATTCTACAGTACGCTGAGATACAAATTCCTTTTTTTTAAATTGTATCGACCAAATTCGAACTAATATTGGGTTTTTGCCGGAAAAAATGATTCCTGAAAAGTTTACAAAATGGGACATGGTGCGTTCTTCCCCTGTAGTCTTCATATGTCTTTTGACTGGGAGTCAAGTTCAACCACAAAAAATACAACGCGATACCAGTAAACAAAATCATAGCTAAATATCGGTAACTTGGAAGCAAGGTTCTCTACAATACTGCAATATATTACGTGCTATCGGAGTTTTTTTTTTAAGAAAAAAAATTCTGTTTATCCATAGAAACAATGGACACATCTATGATCTATTGTTTTTCCCTCTAAGGAAGAAATTTCATGTTTGTTTGGGTTCAACGTAAACCATCAAAGTTGGAGAGTTACAAAGTTTCCCATAAAATAAAATAAATCGAAAGCGTAAGTACTTATTTTAGAAAAACTGTATAGTAATCAATAATTGTAATTAAAAAATTTCGTGATAAATTGAGTGAGTGCTAAGACTCAATTTATTACGAAAATGATAAAAATCTATGAAATCGTGCATTATTGATGAAATTGTTCCATATTTTCAAAAAACGAGAACTACATCAATATTCATGCTCTCAACGAGTTTTTTTCTCTATTTTCCCAAAACATGATTTTTTATATTTATTTGGTTTTTTATGCAATTCTGAAAAAAATGAGGTTGTAAATTTAAGCTAATTACATTTTCTTTAAATTTGTCTCTCTTAAAATGGGCAGTTCCGCGAGTGAGAGGCTCAAAACACGACGTTAACACGAAAATGTAACTTTTTGGGGAAAATTGTCTATCTTTGAATTATTGTATCTTTGTTCTTATTCAACATGAAATTTGTTTCAAATTGTAAAAAATTTAACCCACTTTAAAAGGTCACTGAGCAAAAAATTATTGAAATCATCGTAGTTTGGAAAACTGAAAAAAATTCAAACATTTCACGGTTTTTAGAACACTACGTCAGTAGCACGAGGTTTTCAGGGTTGTGCATTTGGGAATAAACCACCCAAAGGTGTCCTAACTGATTATTTTTAAAAATCGTAGATACCCTCTGCAATTTTTTTCTGTATAAATTGGCTGGGCTATATGGAATGAAGCTAGTCCAAATTTGGCGGCTACCCTGATTTAAACCAATTTCCTACAACTTATTAAACTCGCCCAAAGATTCCAATAAACTTCAAGTCGAAAAAAATAACGTTTTGAACATTTTTGGTTTTAAATATTTAAATGTTGATAGAAAATTAATTTTTTTAGGCGCTTGATGCGGAGATTCCACTATTTTGGATAGGTTTGCGACAGGTATTGTCAATTTGGAATGGGGTGTTTGAAAAGGGATTTCTCGTACCATCATTATTCTCTCTGAGCAACCAGAAACATCCTGAAATATTGGATAATCACAAGTCGAGCTCATCTGAACAGAGAACCCGTGCAATGAGACTCACAACCCAAGCAGATACCCATCCGAACTACGTCCCACCATTGGTATCACAACTCGCCATACATTATGCGGACAGTACCGGCATGGAAGAAGATACCTACCTTCTTCTATGTTACCGGCCTCTCTGGCCCACCCTCATTCCGTCAACAGATCAGTATGCAAAAAGTCTGTCTTCTCGTACCTCATTGCTGCCGCTTCCTCGGAATGCAATGCCATGATGTGCAGTATTTAAACTGTTTAATGAATATTTTTTTACATTATCACATTATTTTTCTGTTTTTCTTTAAAGCATAGTAGGTAGGTATAAAGGTAGATAGTAACCTGTTCTTTATGAAATTATTGACGATGAATTGAGAAACTAAATGTACGTATAATATAGATGGGAAGTAATTCACTAGTGCACCCCCCCCCCCCCGTGTACAGATCACTGATCTTTGAGAGGGGTAGTTTCCATGACATGACATGAATTAATTTTTTTATAGACGTAAATATTTCGGAAAAAAGAAAGAAAAAAACCATCGAAAAATTATTCTTCACTACGAAGGGCTTTTCAAATTGTCGACGCCCATTTTTTTCACATAATAACGTGTTTTGCGGTGAAGGTACCTCTACACTACAAAATTTGTAGTTTCACCGCAAAACACGTTATTATGTGAAAAAAATGGGCGTCGACAATTTGAAAAGCCCTTCGTAGTGAAGAATAATTTTTCGATGGTTTTTTTCTTTCTTTTTTCCGAAATATTTACGTCTATAAAAAAATTAATTTAATGGGTCAAGTAGGCCAATTTTCGATAATGCGCGGTTACAGCAGGTAACTACCTACTATAAAATCTCAAAGAACTGCATGGGGTGATTCTTAAATATCTTCCGAGTAGGCAAGCCAATTAGGTTTCTACCGCATAAATTTAATTGAAAATAGAGACACCATTTTTGTGCTCCACATGTTCGAATTTCAATCAAGTAGGACAGTAGGTAGTAGGTACCTACTCAAAGTTTGGGTTGAAAGCAAAAAATACATTGAGAAAAAAACATCTCATCACATGGAGAATGCTGTGTGTTCCAACCAGTGCTGGCTGTGCCCTTCCTCACGTATTGTCGACAAGCTCCGCTCACCTTCTACTTACTGAACAGCCTGGTGGGTAACAGAAGTTGCATTAACATGGAAGGGTGCGGTCCAGAGAGGATAAATCGCGCACGACTTTTATCGCAATACTGTCAACTGCTCAGCCGCTCGTAACGCCGCCCTTCTACGCCCTTCGTATAACTAATGGAGAAATCCCAACTACTCAGCCGTCTTATCTGTCGGTTCAGTGTTGATCGACATGAAAATCCGAGGGTCGTACAATCGATGGAGAACCAAGTACACCTCAATCACCACAAATCCTGAAAAGTTCATCAAAATTAATCCCATTTCTAGAATTTCAAGGTTTGAGGCTTCCGGCAGCCGTGAAATTAGAAACCATTTAGGTTCTAACCCGCACAAACCCTGAACATTCCATCGAATTCGGACTCTGTAACGTTTTACTAGACTGGCAGACAGACAAACCGCATGGCAGACATGCAGAAACGGTACCAAAATTGTCGAGAAAGGTACGAGTATATTAATCCCAGAACGATGAAATTTGGAACACTCAGGAGCACTGGGTGTGATCTGAATGAAGTCAGATCAGCAGGGGAATTACGAACTCTCATATTAAAATTTCATATAGTTCCCAAGCAATCATAATATTTACTGAAATCTCAAACACAAAGTCAAAAACACAAAAATCATAAAAGTGTTAAACTTTAGATATTTTTATATTAAAATTTTCGATCTCAAATGGGGTTAAATTGCAGAAATGTCGCATATTCACGTGTAAAAAACGCTGCAAATTATTACACAATGGTTTATTATTTTTCTATATAGATCATTCGTCTACAAAATCACCAACCATCCAATACCTATGAAGAGAAGAAAAAAAATAATAATAATAATAAAAAAAAAAATCAAAAAAAATCAAAATCACCAACCATCGATCGCATTTTGGTCAGCTCTAATTTGAACGGAGATTAGGCCTCTTTTGCGATTCACACTCGTGTTTTGATTTATATATATATATTTCAATATAAACCCTTAAATTTTCGTAGGGAGCGAGCGGTTAGTCCTACAGAGCTCCGCGTGGTCTCAAAAAATTCTAAAAATTCTATAGAATCTTAATTTGAAGGAAAAACAATACCTTTATATCGAAATTTTTTGAGTTAGAGCGTTTTCAAAATTTCAAAATTGATTTTGGAACCCTTAGGAGTGACCTACATTAACCAAAAGCTTCGGGGCACAACTAGACCCCAAATGGAGCCTACATACCAAATTTCATCAAAATCGGTCAATGCTAAGTGGGGAGAGTGCCGCGTACGGCGGACGGACGGCCAAATTTTTATTCGATTTTTGGATTCTACGTACCTTGAAACGTAAACCATCAAATTTTGAGGGGGTGTTAACATTTTTTTTTCTTGGTAGATTCCAAAGGTTCATTATTGAAAATAATAAACCAAAACACAAAAATCGTAAAAGTGTTAAACTTTAGATATTTTTATATTAAAATTTTCGATCTCAAATGGGGTTAAATTGAAGAAATGTCGCAAATTCACGTGTAAAAAAAAACATATATGCTCAGTTTGGCCAACCAATCAATTGTGATTTCGGAGAAAATACAGGTTTTTCGCCTCATGAATGAAATGGAGGAGAGATTTTGATTGTCTGAGAAGCAAAATTTTCGTCGAAAGACCTGAATGTAACACAGCTGTTCCTTAAGGGGTGAAAAATCAACAATTTAGAAAGTTGTGGATCTTATCTGTTCTGAGGGTTAACGAAGACAAAAATCCTGCTTGGACGTCGGATATTTTGGCTTAAAAGTTTTTAGCATTTGTAGGAGTCTAATTTAAAAATTGTTTCAGTTGAAGTGTATTCAGGTTATTCCGTCAAGAGGGTCTCAGTTCCGGGTTAGTATTCCTCTCAATTACCGGCGCTCAAACCTTAAAAATTGGACCTAAATTTGAAATTTTCAAGGATTTTCAAAATTCGTTAGTGCATCTGCCCAGGGAATTAAAAAACTGAAAGATCGTCGCTGGAATCATCAAAATTGAACAATAATTGCCTGCGAAATGTGGGAACTTAACTGAATAAACGGGTTTTCCCACATTTCGCCTGCAATTTTTTTTGAGCGCCGGTAATTGAGAGATATACTAACCCGAAACGAGGAACGAACGGCTACCGACTGAGATCCACTTAAAGCCTAAAGAATAGGAACGTCAAAACTCATGAACCTCCAAGAGGTAGATTTGCTAAAATATTTTGAAATTTCTAATACCGACTCAAATTATTAAATCTAAAATTGATTAAAAATTCGCCAATTTTCTAATAATTGTGGATTGACAATGATTGTGGATATAATTGTGCTGATGTTTTTGCACAAAACTAGGTTTTTAATATGAAATTATTTGTATTTTTGACACTAGAAATTTCACTTTTAGAAAAATTTGATTTAGAGTTTAAATTTTGTATTTCTATTGGTGGATATCTGGAGGAAATTGAGCCGTTGAGCTGCTGACATAATAATGTTCATTTTGATTAGAAATAAAGTAAATGAGGACATCCTAGCAATATTTAGACTGTTTTAAAAAAGAGAAGAATTTAAACATTTATTGAGGTACCTACCAGTTACCCTTCATATTCATCTAGTTATATATTATGTGATTTCTTCCAGAGGGGATCTGACACTAGTCATCGCTCCTCTAAAAACTACGGCGGTTTTGAAGTCGGTCAGAAATGACAATAATATCAAAATGAAGGGCGAGTTAGAGCTTATGGAGTAGGTACTAAAATTATTGAGTGAACTGGTCACAGTCTCAACATTAAGGGTTCAAAATCGCGTTTTTTGAATAATTTTTGTTAAGTGAAAAATACCGAAAAATACCTTTTTTAATTTGGTATTAGCTCAGGACCATGTCAGAATATTTTATCGAAATTCAAGATGTGTCTTTAAAATTGGCTAAAATTGGTTGAGACGGTTTTTTAAAAATATTCAGTATAATTTTCTTTAACCGTAACAATAGAGTTACTGTAAATAACAACGGGGGATTTTTTTTCTTTGTTCATTTACTCACATTGCATGACCGGGACATTGTTTTCGATAATATTCCAAAATATCACTCCTGTCGTTGGAGTTTGTTTAGTTTTCTGCCATGGTTGAAATTTAACAAAATGTTTGATTAGAAGACCTGAAAAAGCCAAATTGGTGCCTCCATTCGGTATTAGCTCAAGATTTATCAAGATTTTAGAGGTGTCTTTAAAATTAGCTAAAATTGGTTTGAGACGGTTTTTTGAATATTTGCTCTTTGGCTCATATTGGATTTCAACATTGTTTTCGATAATATTCCAAAATATCACTCCTGTCGTTGGAGTTTGTTTAGTTTTCTGCTATGCTTGAAATTTAACAAAATGTTTGAATAGAAGCCCTGAAAAAGCCAAATTGGTGCCTCCATTTGGTATTAGCTCAAGATTTATCAAGATTTTAAAATATACTTTAAAATTGGCTAAAATTGGTTGAGACGGTTTTTTGAATTTTTGCTCTTTGGCTCATATTGGATTTCAACATTGTTTTCGATAATATTCCAAAATATCACTCCTGTCGTTGGAGTTTGTTTAGTTTTCTGCCATGATTGAAATTTAACAAAATGTTTGATTAGAAGACCTGAAAAAGCCAAATTGGTGCCTCCATTTGGTATTAGCTCAAGATTTATCAAGATTTTAGAGGTGTCTTTAAAATTGGCTAAAATTGGTTGAGAGGGTTTTTTGAATATTTGCTCTTTGGCTCATATTGGATTTCAACATTGTTTTCGATAATATTCCAAAATATCACTCCTGTCGTTGGAGTTTGTTTAGTTTTCTGCCATGCTTGAAATTTAACAAAATGTCAGAATAGAAGACCTGAAAATGCCAAATTGGTGCCGCCATTTGGTATTAGCTCAAGATTTATCAAGATTTTAGAGGTGTCTTTAAAATCGGCTAAAATTGGTTGAGACGGTTTTTTGAATATTTGCTCTTTGGCTCATATTGGATTTCAACATTGTTTTCCATAATATTCCAAAATATCACTCCTGTCGTTGGAGTTTGTTTAGTTTTCTGCCATGATTGAAATTTAACAAAATGTTTGATTAGAAGACCTGAAAAAGCCAAATTGGTGCCTCCATTTGGTATTAGCTCAAGATTTATCAAGATTTTAAAATAGACTTTAAAATTGGCTAAAATTGGTTGAGACGGTTTTTTGAATATTTGCTCTTTGGCTCATATTGGATTTCAACATTGTTTTCGATAATATTCCAAAATATCACTCCTGTCGTTGGAGTTTGTTTAGTTTTCTGCCATGATTGAAATTTAACAAAATGTTTGATTAGAAGACCTGAAAAAGCCAAATTGGTGCCTCCATTTGGTATTAGCTCAAGATTTTAGAGGTGTCTTTAAAATTGGCTAAAGTTGGTTGAGAGGTTTTTTTTGAATATTTGCTCTTTGGCTCATATTGGATTTCAACATTGTTTTCGATAATATTCCAAAATATCACTCCTGTCGTTGGAGTTAGTTTAGTTTTCTGCCATGATTGAAATTTAACAAAATTTTTGAATAGAAGACCTGAAAAAGCCAAATTGGTGCCTCCATTTGGTATTAGCTCAAGATTTATCAAGATTTTAGAGGTGTCTTTAAAATTGGCTAAAATTGGTTGAGAGGTTTTTTTTTAATATTTGCTCTTTGGCTCATATTGGATTTCAACATTGTTTTTGATAATATTCCAAAATATCACTCCTGTCGTTGGAGTTTGTTTAGTTTTCTGCCATGATTGAAATTTAACAAAATGTTTGATTAGAAGCCCTGAAAAAGCCAAATTGGTGCCTCCATTTGGTATTAGCTCAAGATTTATCAAGATTTTAGAGGTGTCTTTAAAATTGGTTGAGAGGTTTTTTTTTAATATTTGCTCTTTGGCTCATATTGGATTTCAACATTGTTTTTGATAATATTCCAAAATATCACTCCTGTCGTTGGAGTTTGTTTAGTTTTCTGCCATGATTGAAATTTAACAAAATGTTTGATTAGAAGCCCTGAAAAAGCCAAATTGGTGCCTCCATTTGGTATTAGCTCAAGATTTATCAAGATTTTAGAGGTGTCTTTAAAATTGGCTAAAATTGGTTGAGAGGTTTTTTTGAATATTAAATATTCAAAGCAAACTTTGTTCTTTGGCTCATATTTCAACATTGTTTTCGATAATATTCCAAAATATCACTCCTGTCGTTGGAGTTTGTTTAGTTTTCTGCCATGCTTGAAATTTAACAAAATGTTTGATTAGAAGACCTGAAAAAGCCAAATTGGTACCTCAAGATTTATCAAGATTTTAGAGGTGTCTTTAACATTGGCTAAAATTGGTTGAGACGGTTTTTTGAATATTAAATATTCAATCGCAATTCAGCAAATTTTGCTCTTTGGCTCATATTGGATTTCAACATTGTTTTAGATAATATTCCACATCACTCCTGTCGTTGCAGTCTTTGATTAGTTTCCTGCCATGAATGAAATTTAACGAAATTGTTGATTAGAAGACCTGGAAAACCCTAATGGTACTTTATGATGAGGCGATTGTCACGAGTACTTACGAAGGATTTCATGTTGTTTGGTTGTTGTTGGTTCGAGGTTGTCCGTTGGAAGTAGCGATTAGCTGTGGTTGGTGCGTTGTAGCCCGTTCGTGGCTTATATAGTGTTGGAAGGACTTGCAGAGGGGTTGAAGGCCTTGCGCAACTCGGGGGACTTCGCCACCCTTGAGGGCTTGAGGAGCGGTTTTTGAGATGCTCTGGAAGGGGATCGCGGAATTCCGACCGCGATTTTTATCACTGTTTCTCTTGTCCAGTTCCCACTATGAAGTTGGTCAACACGACGTCCACAGCAGTCGTCAAGGTAGTTCAAGTATCGGACTCGAGACAACTTCAATACTTGTATTTTTCACGTTCATTCGAATACTTTTTCGCAACTGGCAATTTATTTGTAGTTTAACTTATGCTTACAAACATCGAACTTGGAAACAAATTAGTAGGTCGTCACTTAAGAAGCAACACCACCTAATTGACTTTCCCCAGGTTTACAGGAGACACAAAAAACTGTTTTATTGTAATAAATTATTATTACCATCCTCAAAAACTCATTCATATCGAAAAAATCCAAATACCTAATAATTTCATGAAAATCGGTCAATTAGGTGGTGTTGCTGTTTGAAATTTGCAATAACGTGGTGTTGCGTGGTCAATTAGGTTGTGTTGTCTGAACAAGATTTGTAAGTTAGGGTGTGTTGTAATGTGAACATTAGGCTGAATCTTTTTCTTAATTTAAATTTAAAAAAAAATCCTTATCAGTGTATAGTTTTGGAATGTCAGAATTTAAAATAGGGGAGAATAATAAAACGGTAAACCACAATATATCAATAAAAAATATTTTTATTTCATCTTTAAAAGAAGTCTTTATCTTTAGCAAACATTTTCAACTAGAACATTAAACAATTTTGCAAACATTAGAACATACAAATAACTAGAACAAGTAGGTAACTAGATAATAACTACAAAACTAATTCAAATAAGCTTAACTAGAGCAATAAAAAATGAATAGGCTAATGCAAGTAAAATACAACTAGAACAAATGAACTAGATAATTTATACAAATAACTGGAACAATAGAAAATTTAGCAAAAATTATCAACTAGATTTTTTTTTCAGTTATACTGTCTTTCTTTTTTTCTTGGGAGGATCAACCCTCTGTTCTTTCCGAGGAAGCTGCGCTCTTTGTGTCTCTTCTTTTGGTTTATTATTTTCAATAATGAACCTTTGGAATCGACCAAGAAAAAAAAAATTTTAACACCCCCTCAAAATTTGATGGTTTACGTTTCAAGGTACGTAGAATCCAAAAATCGAATAAAAATTTGGCCGTCCGTCCGCCGTACGCCGTACGCCGTCCGCCGTACGCCGTCCGCCGTACGCCGTACGCGGCACTTTTGCCACTTGGCATTGACCGATTTTGATGAAATTTGGTATGTAGGCTCCATTTGGGGTCTAGTTGTGCCCCGAAGATTTTGGTTGATGTAGGTCACTTCTAAGGGTTCCAAAATCAATTTTGAAATTTTGAAAACGCCCTAACTCAAAAAATTTTGATATAAAGGTATTGTTTTTCCTTCAATTTAAGATTCTATAGAATTTTTAGAATTTTTTGGGACCACGCGGAGCTCTGTAGGACAAACCGTTCGCTCCCTACGAAAATTTAAGGGTTTATATTGAAATATATATATATATAAATCAAAACACGAGTGTGAATCGCAAAAGAGGCCTAATTTCCGTTCAAATTAGAGCTGACCGAAATGCGATCAATGGTTGGTGATTTTTATTTATTTTTTTTGAATTTTTTTTTATTTTATTTTTTTTTTATTTTTATTTTTTATTTTTTATTTTATTTTTTTCCTTCATATTGGATGGTTGGTGATTTTGTAGACGAGTGATCTATATAGAAAAATAATAAACCATTGTGTAATAATTTGCAGCGTTTTTTCTCTTGCCTCTTCAGGAGGCGAATACTCTGCCCCTGGTGGGGCAGATTATCAAAGAAGTGGTGGGTGTCGGTGGGCATGAATGTCTTCAGCGATTGTAAATCCCTGAACTTATCCAGGGGAATATTTATTCTTGAGCTGAAAAGCGGCGGGAACGACACCTGTGCGAGGTCCAAGGACTTTGGTCTAGCGGGAAGCTCTTATACCTGGTATAACATGTAGATGGTCAATGCTTAACATCTTCCCTCATCAAGTTATCCTACGAAAAAACAATCCTTTTGACATTTTATGTCTTTACTATGGCACATAAATGAAAAATCGTCACGCGGGGATCGTCACGAGGGGAGCGTTACGCGGAAATTTCTGATGATTTTCACGTACAACCAATCGTTCCTAGGGAAAACTAACTTCCTCATTTTCCACCCCACAAAAATCGTTCACCACTCATTGGAAAGCTCTCAATTTATTAAACATAAGACATAAAATGTCTCTCGTGGTTGCGTACTTGTACGAAAGCTGTATCCACCGTTTGTTTTCTTCAAAAGACTTGATAGGAAGAGCTTTGGTGAGCCAATTTTCGAATACTGGAATATTGGCTCACCAAAATAATAGCCTATATCGGCTTATTTCCTTTTTGTAAAATTCTGGAGTTTGAAATAAGAGGGTGAATCGCATATGAACATTTACTGACAGAAGTCAGCCAAATTTCAGTTGATAAAATGCGATCTTATCTAGAATTTCATGTCACTCATTTGTACTCCTTCAACAACTTAGCAGAAATTTTCAAAATCTAGGCACCCACATTTTTGAGATAATGATGTTTTGCTGGTAGGTAGTTTGAATGAATGAATGAATGTTTTTATTGCAAAAACCAACTAGGTATAACACAAAGTCAAACATACGTAACATAAGCAATCAAACATCATAATTAAAATTAATATTTAAACACAAACGGTGGATACAGCTTTGGTACAAGTACGCAACCACGAGAGACATTTTATGTCTTATGTTTGATAAATTGAGAGCTTTCCAATGAGTGGTGAACGATTTTTGTGGGGTGGAAAATGAGGAAGTTAGTTTTCCCTAGGAACGATTGGTTGTACGTGAAAATCATCAGAAATTTCCGCGTAACGCTCCCCGCGTGACGATTTTTCATTTATGTGCCATAGTAAAGACATAAAATGTCAAAAGTCCTTCAATAATTTTGGCACACGTCCGTATATTTTGGTTTATTAAATTCACTTAACCTTTCGAATCGAGCAAGAATAAAAGTTTAACCCACCTCCCTCGAAATTCGATAGTTTACATTTCAAGGTAGGTTCGAATCCAAAACTCTGCAAATTATTACACAAAGCTTTATTATTATTATTCCATACAGACCACTCGCCTGCTGCTTTGCCGCTGTCACTACCTTCCAACCATACTTTCGCTTCACAATCAAATTAAATTTTGAAGAACTTAACGCTTCACACTCAATTCGAAAAACGCTGCAAATTATTACACAATGGTTTATTATTTTTAATTTTTCTGTATAGATCACTCGTCTGCAAAGCCACCTACCATCCAACATGAAGAAAAATATCGATCGCATTTCGGTCAGCTTTAATTTGAACGGAGATTAGGCCTCTTTTGCGATTCACACTCGTGTTTCTGATTTATCGTACGTCCAAACTTTAAATTCTCGTAGTGAGCGAACGGATTGTCCTACAGAGCTCCGGGTGGTCTCAAAAAATTCTAAAAATTCTATAGAATCTTAAATTGAAGGAAAAACAATACCTTTATATCAAAATTTTTCGAGTTAGGGCGTTTTGAAAATTTCAAAATTGGTTTTGGAACCCTTAGAAGTGACCTACATCGACCAAAAGCTTCGGGGCACAACTAGACCCCAAATGGAGCCTACATACCAAATTTCATCAAAATCGGTCAACGCTAAGTGGCAAAAGTGCCGCGTACGGCGGACGGCGGACGGCGTACGGCGGACGGCGTACGGCGGACGGCGGACGGACGGCCAAATTTTTATTCGATTTTTGGATTCTACGTACCTTGAAACGTAAACCATCAAATTTTGAGGGGGTGTTAAAATTTTTTTTTTCTTGGTCGATTCCAAAGGTTCATTATTGAAAATAATAAACCAAAATAGAGAGTTGTGGGTGCCTTCATTAGGAAATTCGATTACTGATTGCAAAAGACGCAAAACTGAGTACAACTCAATGAAAAGAACAGCGATCGCATTTTTGACACATGAAATGTGAAAGAAATTAGGTGTCTTTTGCGATTCACATTCGTGTTTCTGATTTATCGTAAGACCAACCCTTAAGTTCTCATTGGGAGCGAACTGTTCGCGGTACTTTTCTTAGTTACCATGAACCGATTTTGATCAAATTCGGTATATATTAGGCTTTATTTAGGGTGTAGTTGAGCCCCAAGCTTTTGTTTAGTGTCAGTCACTTCTAAGGGGTAGAAAATAGAGGTTGTAATTTTCAAAAGCACCTAGCTCGAAAACTTTTGATTTAGAGATAATGTTTTTTCATCGATTTAAAATAGTATTAAATTTCTAAAATCGAATGAGACCACCCAGAGCTCTGTAAGACAAATAGTTCGCCTCCTTGAGGGCTTCAGGGTTGGACTTACGATAAATCAGAAAAACGGGTGTGAATCTCAAAAGAAACCAAATGTTGTTGCTTTTTCTTCCTACCTACATCTCTATACGTTCATTTCAAGTATTAACCTTGTCCAATTTCTCCCTTAATGGGGCAAATAATACCTAGACGTATACATGGTATATTTCTTTCCATGAAGGGAGAAATTAGTTTAAAAGAAATAAAATTCCTGATCTAATGGAATCTAAATGTCCAACAAATCTCCAAAACCTAAAAAATCGATCCATCGCTGGCTCAATTTTTTATTTTTCACTATTTATTTTATTTTTTCCTGCTCCTTCACTCTACTTTTTTTTGCGAAGTATTTTTAAATGTATATTCTTTGTTGTACAAAGTATAACTTTTTAACAATATTATTTTGAAAATATGGATGAGTATGCAAAATAAGATACATCACTGGGTTTGTTAATTATGGTGGATGTTTCACTTCTCTGCTTTACAAGTAAGCTTCGACAAGGTTTGGTAGGCCTCAATCTTCTGATGATATCACTTGTATCAAGGAGTTGGACAGCTTCCTCGTTGATGTGACATCTTAGCCAATATGTCTCTCACATCTTGTCGCTTTATACATGCATGGAGCGTTGACAACTGTCCTCAGCACAATGTTCTGGAATCTTTGGAAGATATCTCGTATTCATTGAGCCGTACAGCTCCAAAGCTGAGCTCCATAAGTCCAGACTGGTTTGATTGTTTTTAGAAGGAGTTCTTCCTTATTTATTTGAGCTGGGCTTTCCTTCTAAGTTTAGTGACTTGTGACTTGCCGAGGTATTTACCTTCATTAGCATTCGGAATAACTTTCCCCTTGAAATGTACCGAAATATAATCGATTCTCTTGTTATTGAAATCGACATCAAAGTATGAGACTATTTAATTGGAGATCGGAAAATTTTATTTTGCGCTTGCGAAATTGCTACAATTTTCCTGACTGATGAAATCTATGTGGGACCTTCTATTGACCCACACGCAACAAAAACTGAACCTAATTTGATCCGAATTCTATGAAAAGGGCTTTAGTGATTTTGTTTCTTTTGGACTTTTTCCACCATCATTGATGTCACGGCCTGGGATCGAACCCGGGTCTCGCAGACTAATGATTCATGCAGTCTAGTCGACGAATTTGTTAACAGACTTTTACACACTTTATGAAAAAGTTTACAACGGATTCAAAACGCAAGAACGTTTTTTTTAGAAACAGGTATTAAGTTGTTTACAGGTATAACATGATCGAGTGACCAGACAGAACAATTTGTTTATCGGACTCTTGGAACACTTTTCGAGCTTAAAACCTCGTTAAACATTTTGATTTTTATTTTCAATCATGAACCTTTAGAATCTAGCTAGAAAAAAATGTCAACTCAAAATTTCTTTAAGAGCATCCTACCTTGAAAACTCACGATATGAGGGTAGCTTGTTTTTTCACCAATTTAAAATAGACTTGAATTTTTAGAATCGAATGATACCAACCAGAGGTCTGTAGGATAAATAGTTTGCTCCTTACGAGGTCTTCAGGGTTGGACTTGGGATAAATCAGAAACACGAGTGTGAATCGCAAAAGAGGCCTAATCTCCGTTCAAATTTTAGCTGACCAAAATACGATCGCGTAGGTACGTGGTAGGCAGGTAGTATCTATGATTGGTAGGTGGTGACAATGACAAAGCTCGTTCTTTGCAGACGAGTGATCTATATAGAAAAATAATAAACCTTTATGTACTAATTTGCAGCGTTTTTTTAACTAGATTTTCGGGTTCTTCGTACCTTCAAATGAATACGTTGTGCGTCCTTAGCAACCAGTAATCAAATTGCCTAATGAAGGCACCCACAACTCTTTATTTCTTCGAATTGAGTGTGAAGCGCTTTGGTAAGTATTTCTTCAAAATGAACTTGTTTCTGAAGCAAAAATATGGTTGGTAGGTAGGTAGAGGGAATGGCAAAGCTGTGTTCTTTGGAAGCGAGTGGTTTATACGGAAAATTAATAAACCTTTGTGTATTAATTTGCAGCGTTTTTTTCACAGATCCTCCAAGCTAAAGGAGAAG
Source organism: Apolygus lucorum (assembly GCA_009739505.2). Lineage (NCBI taxonomy): Eukaryota > Metazoa > Arthropoda > Insecta > Hemiptera > Miridae > Apolygus > Apolygus lucorum. The sequence goes on from CM019178.2 coordinate 68,988,316, forward strand.
TCTAAAAAAAAAAAAAATCCTCTAGGCAAAAAATGAATTTTATATGTTTTTTCCAAGTTTTGACGACGTCACACACTTTAGAACTCGGAGAAATCTTTGGTCTTTGAATGTGGTCTTCCTTGTTGCAAATCAACGTAAATGTCAGAATCCAAAGAAATGTGTACCTAACTGGTTGTAACACTGGCTGCACACTAACACTGACTAACTACCGAATTGGTAGTGTTTGAGCTGTAGTTATTGCCAACTTTCAAACGTAAATGGTGTTTGTTCTCCACAAGAAATCTGGGAAAACCCCGTATTGAAGGGTGAGAGCGTTTTGATATTCCCTAGATGCGCCTTGATCCTCGAATTGTCCATACAATCATGTTTTTTTTTCGATCTCCCCTCAGAGACAAAATGTCTTTTGTGACGGAGGAGGCACGATATAAATAAAAAAACGCTGCAAATCATTGCTCAAAGGTTTATTATTTTCTGTATAGATCACCCTTCTGTATAGATCACTGGTTCTCCATCAATAGCACCCACCACCATCTGTATTCTCCCTCAGCTTCCTGCGTTCAATAGGATTGAAAATGGCTTCGGAGCTCACTCAGCTGATCAGTGATCTGAAGAGTGAAGAAGATCTCCTCGAATGCTGGAGACGCCTGGAAGAGCACTTCCATTCAATAGGAGTAAAAATGGTTTTGGAGCTCACTCAGCTGATCAGTGATCTGAGGAGTGAAGAAGCCTTTGAGCAATGATTTGCAGCGTTTTTTACCCACCAACATTTTTTTTACCTACCAGCTAGGTACTACCTACCACACCATACTGGCTTCACACCTTCACAATCAAGTTTATTAGAAAGAACTACACGCTTCACACTCGATTGGAAAAATAGAAAGCTTCATATGGAAATTTGACTACTGGTTACGCAGAAGGCAAAACTGTATACAAATCGAAGAAATGAACAGCGATCGCATTTTAGAACGATGAAATTTGAATGGAGATTAGACCTCTTTTGCGATTCACACTCATGATTCTGTTTTATCGAAGGAAAACCTTCAAGTACTCGTAGGGACCGAACGGTTTGTCCTACAGAGCTCCGGGTGGTCTCAAAAATTTTTAAAAATTCAATACTATTTAAAATTGGTGAAAAAACAATACTTTTATTTCGAGAGTTTTCGAGCTAGGGCACTCTTGAAAATTTTAACCCTTAATTTTCACCCCTTAGAAGTGACCTACATCAACCAAAAGCTTCGCGGCACAACTAGACCCCAAATGGAGCCCATATACCAAATTTGAACCAAATCGGTCCAGTGTTGCTAAGAAAAGTGCCGCGTACGGCGGACGGACGGAAATTTTTTTATTCGATTTTCGTATTCTACGTACCTTGAAACGTAAAACATCAAATTTTGAGGGGGGGTTAAAATTTTTTTTTCTTGCTCGATTCCAAAGGCTTATTATTGAAAATAATAAACCAATAAATAAATGAAAGAAATATACATTGTAGAAGCTCTATGCTATCCCACTCTTGGTACGGT
>CM019178.2:68989935-69034157 GCA_009739505.2 Apolygus lucorum
TTATATAATATTATAAAATCATAATTATTTCATATTATGAAATTAAGATGACTTCGAACTGAAGAATTACTTTATGAATTGATCCTAATTCTTTGAAGGTTGGTATGAAAATCCTAACTAAGTGAGGCTAAGGAATTCCAGGTAGAGGGTATCTTGAACTAAAAGTCCAGAGGATAAAGGATGCTACCTGAGAAGTCCCTAGGGTTGCTGCCACCACCTGGGTCGGTTATCGACCTCAGGGAAAAATCCCAAGTTATTAAAGTGCAAAATACCTGAGTCCCACAGAGTTGGAAAGGGATGAAACTCTGAAATAAGTAACCATAGATTAAAACACGTAGGGTTTTTATTCAGAAATTTATAAGTGAATTTACCGTGAAGAAGCGGAATTACGAAGGTTCTGATGGAACCGACTGCAAAAATAATCAGCAATATATATACTTGAAAATATGCTTGAAACAATAAATGATATCACACTTGGCGTTATAAAGTTATGCACGAAGCTTGCAATAGCTATGCTTATTAAACGAAATAGAATTTGTAATGGTTGCAATATAATACTTATCACAAATAATAATAATGACTTAGGAACTTGACTATCATTCACCGAAGGTGAATGTATACGTGACGTTATTGACTGAAAATACAATATTATTTCTCCACAACAATACTTCTTACAGGATTACAATTACTTAGGACTTTACTTATTTCACAATATGCGTTTTCTTTACTGTTACTTTTCTTTCTTACAGGACTTTATGATATAGGGGGGGTTTTTGCCAGATTTGAGTGTTTGTAAGCGCTTACAAAAAATACGAGGGAATGATGCTCACCCTTGGCCTAGCTTGGATCGGTGTAGATCTCCGTGGCGGTATATTGCTTCAGGGCCTCTTCTTGCAGTGCTGTAGGGGGATGCTTGGGAGCGGGGCAGACTTGCCTCGTTCCGGAGTTCGAACGGCGTACCGGTTCGGGTCGGTGAAAATGGAGAGTTTGGCGGCAACGTCCTGAGTCCGGGCCTTAGCTTGCGGATGTCTCAGGAACGAAGACTGGCGGATTCGTAGAACGTCTATTTCGGAAATGTCCCGCTGGTGCACTTCACAACACAAGGTTCTCAGTTCGTTCTGCGACACTACGTTAGAGGGGATGAGTACTGACAGCTAGGTTCGACTTGACTGCAAGACGCGTGACTGTAGACTGAAGGCTCGAGGGAGGGGGCAGCCTCTTATAACACCTCGGCCATCTTGCGGCTTGCCGTTGGAAGGGCCGCAATGTTGGCGCACTCGCTTGTCCCTGTTGGTGATGGCGGACAGCTGTTGTCGTTGCTGTATGGAGATAGGTGGTGGTACATGGAAGAAGTGGTTTGTGGAGAAGTCATGATTTTCAGCCCATTAAAAAGGCACCATTTATCAACAGGTGGAGATATAGAACCCCCTTCATCACTTCTCATTTCGTTTTAATGTACCTATGGCTCAACCAAGGGATTTGAACCCGACGCTATTTGAAAGAGCAGGATTTTGGCTTCCAATTTTCACCAAACTCAAATCAGCGTTGGTGATGAGAAGAAATCTTGATCACTTGCTGAAAGCTGCTCTTCGCTGTTGGTGTTATCGGTGTCGCTGTTGGTTTTGTTTATGGTTTATTTTACCTTCCTAAGTAGAGCTTTTTTCATTTGAATAATTTCTATTTGGTTATGTTTTCAAGTAGAGTGTTCAAGTTTTCCTCAGCTTTCTAACTGACAATTTTGAATTTTTAGAAAATGACGAAAACTATTGAATTTTCCTGAAAGTACGAGTATGTTTTATCCAACTATTGTTCAACTCACATCAGGGAAATTGCAATTTTCTGACGAATAACGGATTTACTTGATGGTAACTAGTTTATTTCGTTGTTGAACACAGGATTTTTCGTAACATTAACTGATGAAAATCGTCGCATCGAGTTTTATTGCCCTTAACCCTAATGAAATTTCAGGAACTACAGAAATGCCCCAAAGTGTCACCAGAATAACCAAAATTAAATTGCAATTTTAAATTCTCAAATTAAAGTCTCAAAAAACGTCCTTCCAAGGAACTTCCAACTTTCCTTTCCAAGGAAATCGATGAAAAATGTTCAAAATTCTTGTCATAACATAATTTTTTGACTTTTAATAACTTAAAAAAAGCCGCAAATTATTTTACAAAGGTTTATTATATTTCTGTATAGATCACTCGTCTGCAAAGATCACAGCTTTGCCATTGTCACTACCTATCAACCATATTTTTGCTTCACAATCAAGGTTATTTGAAGACGCTTCACACTTAATTCGGAGAAATAAAGTGTTGCGGGAAATTTGGTTGCTGGTTGCTAGACTAGACCCCCAATAGAGCCCATGTACCAGATTTCAAGCGAATCGGTCTTAGGGTTGCTTAAAAAAGTGCCGCGTACGGCGGACGGACGGAACATTTTTATTCGAGTTTCGGATTCTACGTACCTTGAAAAGGAAACCAACAAATCTTCTTGGTCGATTCCAATGGTTCATTATTGGAAATAATAAACCAAAGTGGTTCAAAAAATTCAGCTCCGTCCATTATTTTGGTTTATTATTTTCAATAATAAGCCTTTGGAATCGAGCAAGAAAAAAAAAAAATTTTAACCCCCCCTCAAAATTTGATGTTTTACGTTTCAAGGTACGTAGAATACGAAAATCGAATAAAAAAATTTCCGTCCGTCCGCTGTACGCCGTACGCAGCACTTTTCTTAGCAACACTGGACCGATTTGGGTCAAATTTGGTATATGGGCTCCATTTAGGGTCTAGTTGTGCCGCGAAGCTTTTGGTTGATGTAGGTCACTTCTAAGGGGTGAAAATTAAGGGTTGAAATTTTCAAGAGTGCCCTAGCTCGAAAACTTTCGAAATAAAGGTATCGTTTTTTCACCAATTTTAAATAGTATTGAATTTTAAAAAATTTTTGAGACCACCCGGAGCTCTGTAGGACAAACCGTTCGGTCCCTACGAGTACTTGAAGGTTTTCCTTCGATAAAACAGAATCATGAGTGTGAATCGCAAAAGAGGTCTAATCTCCATTCAAATTTTATCGGACTACAATGCGATCGCTGTTCATTTCTTCGTTTTGTATACAGTTTTGCCTTCCGCGTAACCAGTAATCAAATTTCCATATGAAGCTTTCTATTTTTCCAATCGAGTGTGAAGCGTTTAGTTCTTTCTAATAAACTTGATTGTGAAGGTATGAAGCCAGTATGGTGTGGTAGGTAGTACCTAGCTGGTAGGTAAAAAAAAATTGGTAGGTGAAAAAAATGTTGGTGAGTAAAAAACGCTGCAAATCATTGCTCAAAGGCTTCTTCATCTTCAGATCACTGATCAGCTGAGTGAACTCCGAAGCCATTTTCAATCCTATTGAACGCATGAAGCTGAAATTTGAGAGGGAAGGTCAAGGGAGAATACAGATGGTGGTAGGTGCTATTGATGGAGAACCAGTGATCTATACAGAAGGGTGATCTATACAGAAAATAATAAACCTTTGAGCAATGATTTGCAGCGTTTTTAAATTGCAATTAAAATCTAGATAATCTGGTGACACTTTAGAACAGCTGTGGAATTCCCAAGATGTTTTCGGCGACACTAGTGACACCATGGTCCAATTAGGGGTAAAGTATAATGGGGTGTATGCCTGGGTAGGAAAAACTGTTTATTGTTATTTTTAATCTAAGGTAGACCTCATTCTGAGGATTTTGGTACCAACCGCGACCTTCTAGCGTGGGTAAATCTTTTCCTATGAATTTTTAAAGTTTCGACCGTTTATGACGTCACAGTGGGCTGGGGGATCCTGCCCAGGCGAGAGGGGCGCGTGACGTCATAAACGGTCGAAACTTTGAAAAATCATAGAAACAGATCTACTCACGCTAGAAGGTCGCGGTTGGTCTCAAAATTCTCAGAATGTAGCCTACTTTCGCTTAAAAATCTAAAAAAATCAAGGCGCACCCCCCATTACTAATAGTTTTTCAGGAAAAATGATGGTAGAATCGAAGCTTGGATTGCTGGCTGATCGAAAAAGTCTCCATGCTGAAAGGATGTTGATAGGATAGGCGAAATTGTATGAAAAACATAATTATTGATGATCCCTTCTACTTAGCGACGACTGGTGAGTAGGGCACTGAAAAGTGGGTTCAAAGATATTTTCATCTATAGATAGGCAGATTACGGATTACGTTTATTTATTGTCAATTCCTCCAACATTAGGGCTCCGGGAGAGACGAATTGCTTGCACTGAGATACCTACTGCTAGGTTTTTGACAAACTTGAAACGCCCGAAGGAGGAGAGATCTCAATTCTGTGTCTCATGGAACGACAACATTTTTTTTTTGTTCAATGCGTGATTTTATATTACATACGCGTTTTACACATTCGAGGGTCAGCAAATTTAAGCTTATCATTCAAATATCGGAAAGTTTTCTCCTTAGTTATTCGTACTTCGTTGATTTTGACCCTTAATTTCCATTTGTGCCGCGAAGCGTTGGGTAGAAATGTTCAAAAAAGCCCTAACTCTAAAACTTGGTAGTAGGTACCTATGGTTGGTACGTAAAAAAATAAATAAATAGTGACTGCGGCAAAGCTGCGATCATTGCAGATGAGTGATCTACACAGGAAAGTAATGAACCTTTGTGAAATGATTTGCAGCGTTTTTCGAATCGAATATGAAGCGCATATTTCTTCCAATTGGAAGAACTCGTTGGAGCGCAGCAATATGGGTTTCAAAGGGGTGTAAGTACTCAGGACGCTTTGTTCAAGGTTACGGACGAAATATACACGAACATGGATGCAGGAAAAAAAATTACTCTGACGTGCCTCGATGTAGCCAAAGCATTTGACTCGATATCAAAAACAAAACTCGTCGAAAAAATGGAAGCCTCGGGCATACGTGGACTGGCATTGGACTTGTTCAAATCCTACAACAGCAACAGAGAACAAGCTGTTCACATAGGCAAAACTCAAAGTGAGTCAGCAACAATACGAGAATTCGGTTGCTCGCAGGGAACCTCAATTGGACCTATAATGTTCCTCTTGTACATCGACGGACTAGCTTCACAAAAGTATCTTGGAAAAATTTACATGTTTGCCGATGATGTGGCCCTTGTGAACACGGGAGAAGCCTGGCGGGAGGCCCATGAAAATGCTGAGAAGGATCTGCGTACCATCGGACTGTGGATGAGCCTCCACAAACTCACAATCAATGCGACCAAATCGGTTTTTATGAATATCTCGAGGAAACCCGATTTGTCATCTATGAGCTATGAAACTCTAGTGATACATAGTTGCAGCGATTCTCCTTGCAGCTGTCCGAAAATAATGAAAGTGGATAGTCTACCTTATTTAGGAGTGTTGATAGATTGTCATATGAAATGGGATCATCACATTCAGAATCTGTGCGGGAAACTGAGGAAGTGCGCTTACGTATTGTTTAGAATTAAATTCCTATCGAAAGAACTGAAAATAAATATTTATCAAGCGCTATTTGAGTCGATCTTGCAATACGTTATAATCATTTGGGGAGGTACATTCAAGTATTTAATAGATAAATTATTTAAAATTAAAAAAATCACTTTACGGGTGCTGTTCCACAGACCTAGTCGCTACCCCACCAAAAAATTATTTAAAGAATTGAAACTTTCAACTGCCTATCAACTATATGCTAAGAATATGCTCAAAATAATTCAGAAACATAAACATATATTTTTAAATGACGTTAGGCAGAGAAAATCACGAAATTATAGACTGAAATTACCTAAAGTGAAGAACAGGTATGCACAAATGACCACCAAGTATAAAGGGATGCAAATGATAAATAGGGATTTCGAAAGGATAAATGATATACTACATATTAATAATAATAAATTGTTCAAAAAAGAATTGAGCAAATTTGTGGCTGAGCGACCTTTTGAATGTTTTATGAATTAAACTAGGATAACCGAAGGAAATACAAGAGAGGAGTTTTATTTTATCTTGTGTTTACTCTGCATCTAGCCAGAACCAACTCCGTGCTGGGCCACAGTGGTTTCACTCTCCAGCACGGTCATCGCAATTTAAACTTTTGAAATTATTATTGATTTACCAGATGTGTTTATTTTAGTTTCTATGTTATGTACCATTTGAATAATGATGGCAATAAAAAATTTCAATTTCAATTTCAATTAAACTTGATTGTGAAAGTGTGAAGTTAATAATGTCGTAGGTAGCTAGGTAAAAAAATAAAATAAAATAATTAAAATAGTGTCAAAGCTGTGATTTTTCCAATCTCTAGACCTTAATATCTACACATCACAATGATAAACACGTATTCACCTCACTAGCTCATCATTCAGACTTCCGAATCACAGGTATGTATGAGGTAGCGGCGAACTGAAGCAGCGAGCATCTTGAATTCTCCAAGCCTGAGCGGGAGACGCCCCAACCAATTTATTCAGAAATTAATTCGAGTTCCTGAAGCTATTTCAAGTCTTCGCGCTGAATGAAGAAGTCGCTCCAGAATTATTCAGTACCTTCAGAGCCGAGTAGAAAGGGTCTCGAACATTACTTGCTAACGCTGGATTATCAGTTGAATGGATTGTGCCAGTGTCAAAGGAGTTTTGGCCCGATTGCTTTTGTCTAATTCATAACGACTTGAACGCTGTGACAGATTCCATTAGGCTTTGAACTATTGCAATTTTGGGTTTTCCCGTCCATTCGCCGTACGCGGAACTTTTCTTAGTTACCATGAGCCGATTTTGATAAAATTGATTACATCGGCTCCATTTTCGGAATCTAGTTGTGCCTCGAAGTTTTCTGCTATTGCCAGTCAAGTCTGAGGGATGAAAAAAATTTGAAATTTTCAAGACGCCATAGCTCAAAATTTTTTGATAAAAAGAGATATTGTTTTTCATAATTTAAAAAAATTTTTGAACATTTAGAATCGAATGAGACCAACCAGAACACTGTAGGACCAACCGTTCTCTCCCTATGATGTCTTACAGTTGGGGCGAATGGTAAAGGAAAAACACAAGTGTGGTTCGCTTTTTTTCCTTTTATTAATGACGCATTCAACCGTTTAAATTCAAAAACGTCTGCCAAGTGGGTGTGGCACATAGCTTTCTCGTATTCATAACCCGATTGTATAGATCAGTCATGGGCAAAGTACGGCCCGCGGGCCAAGTGCGGCCCTCGGGCTAGTCTGATCCGGCCCGCGACACGATTTTGATTAACCCCTAAAATTAATTGCACATATGAAGTGATAATTTTTTGTGTGCAGCTATAATAGTTAACGGGAGCCTTAGGTATGGTATTATCGCAGCTAACACTAACTGAGTTTGCATCGCGTGTTTTCTTTCCGTAGAAAACGTATGTATATCGATAGTATGGCGATTTAGTGCGATGCTTGTGGCCTGTCCTGTAGATCGTTCGATGTTGCTCGGTCAAGTTCGGGATGAATCGGCGCTAACCGATTGACTGACCATAATTTAGCTTCACTACTGCGAATCAGCTCATCTCAGTTTCTACCAGATTATGATCAACTTTTAGAATCTCAGTCACAGTTTCATCTGTCTCATAGCCTTCATGCTCTTCTAAAGATTAATCATTTTTTGTGACTTGTTTGGAAGTTTTTACCATTTTAGTATATAAGTTGTGTATGATGTAAAATTAAACAATAAAAAGGTTTAGGCCTATAACTTGTACTTTTTTTTTTGCCCGCCTGTAAATTTTAAAATTTCATCTGGCCCTCCTTTTAAAAAGTTTGCCCATCACTGATATAGATCATTCTCAAAACATCAATCTCTAAGTACCTTCCACTACCCTCTTAGGGGACCATCTACACGATAATCTGAACAATCCTGAGAAATTTCATCGAAATAGGATGGAAAATGTAGAAGTTATGGCCGTTACAAGGATTTTATGTTTGCGCATGTGCAGAGGCTACTGTAAATTTTAAGGCCTTGATTTTCATTGGGAACCATGTACAACCTAATCCGCATAATCCCTGAAAATTTCATCGAAATCGGGTAGAAAATGTGGAAGTTATGGCTGTTACAAGGAATTCACGTTCGCGCATGCGCAGTGGCTACTATCAGTCCGGGGGTGATGATTTTCATTGGGGACCCTCTACAAGCTAATCTGCGTAATCCTTGAAAATGTCATCGAAATTGGTGAGAATTGTAGAAGTTATGGCTGTGGCAAGGATTTCATGACTGACACACAGACATACAGATACGGAACCAAAATTGTTCAGAAAGGTCTGAAACGTAAAACGCGAATCGAAATTTTGATTTCGGAGAACTTTTTTTTTCAACTTTTTTTCGACTCGGAGGGAAAATTGAAACATATAGTATTCGTACAATGTTTTTCATGCTACAATGTAGGAAAAACAAAGAGTTCAAATTTCATAGTGCTTTTACAATTGTTTCAAGATTTGGAATATTGTTTTGAAAATAAGTCGCCATTCCCCAATATTTTCAAGTCTATCGGAACCTCGATGGACGGGACCGAAAACATTCCAGGAGTTTGGTCAGGATTTGGATTTGGTTTGGATCCGTCTGTACAACGCAAGCATAGCAATCACTCGTCTACTTTCCTTGGCGATAGCTACTGGCGAACAAAAAATTATTATCTCTGAAAAGTTCTGCATTAGTTTTTCTGGACGAGGATTACCATGCATTTCCTCTCAATGTGTTCTAACAGCAGATCTAATCTCACAGAGACACCAATCCATACAATTTGCTTATTATTTTGTTGTGTTTATTTATTTGTGTATCTTTTCCTTTCGGCAAACTTACTGTCAATTTTATTTGTCAAAATTAAAAAATAAAAATTAATCATGCCATGACTGAGAGACTTCCTTTTTATTGTTCTTGGGCGATTAGAAGTTCGTAAAATACGCTCAAGTTACAAATTTATCCATCATAATATTTGACTGAACAATAATGATCAGTTTCCTTTGAGCTTATACAGGGTGTCCCATGTTAAGGACCGAAAAACTTCGGGAGTCGATTCTACAACTAGTTTTAGTAAGAAAGTGTCTCCTAGCAATTTTTCGTTAGACGCTTGATTTACGAGTTATTTTAATTTTAAGATTTTTTTCGTGTTTTCGACCTTAAGCCATAAAAATGACCATAACTCGCTTAATTCACAAGCAATTCAAAATCTAAAAACACCGTTGGATAGGGCGTTAAATTTACCATCTTTCTAGTGGTTATACAAAAAATTTTGTAAGGTCGTGAGGGGTGAAAAATCAACTCGTAGTCATTTTTGTAAAATTGTCAAAATTTCCTATTTTTCTTTTGATTGTTAAGGTTTTGCTTCCACATGATTTTTCACGTACCTCTACATCAAAAACTGCGCAAAGATCTCAGCTTTCTAATGGTATAATTTGTTTTAATTTTACTCCGCTAATTAGGAGTGAAAAATACGTTTAAATGCTAAAAAACGTGGTTGCGCTCATGGAAATCAAGGTTTTCTGGTTCGTTGGGCCTCGGGCAGGTTCGACGAATTAGGGGTGGAATTCTGCGTCATTTTCAACGCTATTAGACTGATTCCATCTCCGTTGGTATGTGAAAGCTCAGTATTGAATTTTGGTAGGTCCGAATCTTTTTGGTTTATTATTTTCAATAATAAGCCTTTGGAATCGAGCAAGAAAAAAAACGTCTGCCAAGTTGGGTGGGCAGTATAGCTTCCTCACTCATTGTAACATGGACGTATAGAATCAGTTGGCGAAAACTCGGCGCTGCGCGCCTCGGCGGGGGCTTCGCCCCCTGCACCCCCGGATGATTTCCGCTTAGAGCCTAATGGCTAAAATGTGACATACCTTGAAAAGGTTTTTGCTCCCTCTCCCTCTTTATCTTTCTTCCACTGTAATATTTAAGCTCACTCAGCTGATCAGTGACCACTCAGGCACCTTCAGCATTCTCCATTGACCCTGCCTCTCAAATTTCAGCTTCCTGCGTTCAACAGGAGAGAAAATGGCCTTGGAGCTCACTCAGCTGATCAGTGATCACTCAGGCTCCTTCAGCATTCTCCATTGACCCGCCCTCTCAAATTTCAGGTTCCTACGTTCAACAGGAGAGGAAATGGCCTTGGAGCTCACTCAGCTGATCAGTGACCACTCAGGCACCTTCAGCATTCTCCATTGACCCTGCCTCTCAAATTTCAGCTTCCTGCGTTCAAAAGGAGAGAAAATGGCCTTGGAGCTCACTCAGCTGATCAGTGATCACTCAGGCGCCTTCAGCATTCTCCATTGCATGCGCAGCGGCTATTGCTTGACCAATTTGATTGAAACTTATAGGGTGTCTCTTAGAAGTTAGTCCCTAACTAACCTCCAAATTTGAGCAAAATCGGTTCATTAGAAACCGAGAAACCGAGGTTCCAGGAAATTCACGTTTGCGCATGCGCACTCGCTCCTATGGGTCCGAAGGTGCTGAAATTTATAGGGGACCGTCTAGGACCTAACCCGCACAATCCCTGGAAATTTCATCAAAATCGGACCACAGGTTAGTATAGTTTTGCCCGGGACAAGGATTGACCACAGACAGACCGACAGACACACAGACAGACCGACAGACCGACAGACACGGAACCAAAATTGTTCGGGAAGCTCTAAAACGCAAAAAGCAAGTGGAAATTTTGATTTTGGAGGACATTTTTTTTTTCACTTCTTTCACGAATACAAAGCTTCCCTACCTTCGGTAGTGAGGAAGCAACAAATTTTAACCCCCCTCAAAATTTGATGTTTTACGTTTCAAGGTACGTAGAATACGAAAATCGAATAAAAAAATTTCCGTCCGTCCGCCGTACGCCGTCCGCCGTACGCCGTACGCGGCACTTTTCTTAGCAACAGTGGACCGATTTGGTTCAAATTTGGTATATGGGCTCCATTTGGGGTCTAGTTGTGCCGCGAAGCTTTTGGTTGATGTAGGTCACTTCTAAGGGGTGAAAATTAAGGGTTGAAATTTTCAAGAGCGCCCTAGCTCGAAAACTCTCGAAATAAAGGTATCGTTTTTTTCACCAATTTTAAATAGTATTGAATTTTTAAAAATTTTTGAGACCACCCGGAGCTCTGTAGGACAAACCGTTCGGTCCCTACGAGTACTTGAAGGTTTTCCTTCGATGAAACAGAATCATGAGTGTGAATAGCAAAAGAGGTCTAATCTCAATTCAAATTTTATCGGACTAAAATGCGATCGCTGTTCATTTCTTCGATTTGTATACAGTTTTGCCTTCTGCGTAACCAGTAATCAAATTTCCATATCAAGCTTTCTATTTTTCCAATCGAGTGTGAAGCGTTTAGTTCTTTCTAATAAACTTGATTGTGAAGGTGTGAAGCCAGTATGGTGTGGTAGGTAGTACCTAGCTGGTAGGTAAAAAAAAGTTGGTAGGTAAAAAAAATGTTGGTGGGTAAAAAACGCTGCAAATCATTGCTCAAAGGCTTCTTCACTCTTCAGATCACTGATCAGCTGAGTGAGCTCCGAAGCCATTTTCAATCCTTTTGAATGGAAGTGCTCTTCCAGGCGTCTCCAGCATTCGAGAAGATCTTCTTCACTCTTCAGATCACTGATCAGCTGAGTGAGCTCCAAAACCATTTTTACTCCTATTGAATGGAAGTGCTCTTCCAGGCGTCTCCAGCATTCGAGGAGATCTTCTTCACTCTTCAGATCACTGATCAGCTGAGTGAGCTCTGAAGCCATTTTCAATCCTATTGAACGCAGGAAGCTGAAATTTGAGAGGGAAGGTCAAGGGAGAATACAGATGGTGGTAGGTGCTATTGATGGAGAACCAGTGATCTATACAGAAGGGTGATCTATACAGAAAATAATAAACCTTCGAGCAATGATTTGCAGCGTTTAAAAATTGGCTTGGTATTTATGCACGAATTGAATGTTCAATTCTCGCAACTTTCTCGATTGTATGAAAAAAGAGATATCTCATAAAGAATAGCGTATAGATGTGGAATAAAAAATAAAGATAAATAATGATATTTTAGGGAAAGTAAAAATGATATTTATGAACAAAAATAATCTTTATCTTCATCGAAGTACGTTATTGACTAAACTTAAATGAGATAATAAATTATCCTCTACTCCGTATTGACTTCGTTTGTCATTAGTCCGGATACCTGTAAACACAAAGCAAAGTTTTTAACAGCCAAGTAGAAAATAATTGAGGAATGAGCTGTCAGGAGACAGACATTGAGCACTTACTCTAAATCGGTAATATGATGACCACTGCTTCAAATTTTGACATTCCTCAATTATTTTCTACTTGGCTGTTAAAAACTTAGCTTTGTGTTTACAGGTATCCGCACGAATGACAAACGAAGTCAAAGACGGATTAGAGGATAATTTATTATCTCATTTAAGTTTAGTCAATAACGTACTTCGATGAAGATAAAGATTATTTTTGTTCATAAATATCATTTTTACTTTCTCTAATTTATCATTATTTATCTTTATTTTTTATTCCACATCTTCACGCTATTCTTTATGAGATATCTCTTTTTTCATACAATCGAGAAAGTGGCGAGAATTGAACATTTAATTCGTGCATAAATACCAAGTAAATTTTAAAAAAAGATTAAGACCTACCAAAATTCAATACTGAGCTTTCACATACCAACGGAGATGGAATCAGTCTAATAGCGTTGAAAATGACGCAGAATTCCACCCCTAATTCGTCGAACCTGCCCGAGGCCCAACGAACCAGAAAACCTTGATTTCCATAAGCGCAACCACGTTTTTTAGCATTTAAACGTATTTTTCACTCCTAACTAGAGGAGTAAAATTAAAACAATTTATACCATTAGAAAGCTGAGATCTTTGCGCAGTTTTTGATGTAGAGGTACGTGAAAAATCATGTGGAAGTAAAACCTTAACAATCAAAAGAAAAAGTAGGAAATTTTGACAATTTTACAAAAATGACTTTACGAGTTGAATTTCACCCCTCACGACCTTACAAATTTTTTTGTATAACCACTAGAAAGATGGTAAATTTAACGCCCTATCCAACGGTGTTTTTAGATTTTGAATTGCTTGTGAATTAAGCGAGTTATGGTCATTTTTATGGCTTAAGGTCGAAAACACGAAAAAAATCTTAAAATTAAAATAACTCGTAAATTAAGCGTCTAACGAAAAGTTGCTAGGAGACACTTTCTTACTAAAACTAGTTGTAGAATCGACTCCCGAAGTTTTTCGGTCCTTAACCTGGGACACCCTGTATAACTTCAGGTTTTATTTATGACCGAATTCAAGAAAGGGAATGAGAGGTAGTTGTGAATTACCGAACCTAATGGAGATTGGTATCTGTAGTGTTTAGCTGAACTCTGTGACGTCCTTCCATCCATGCTAGTCAGAAGGGCTTCTACTGAACGCGTTTTCGAGTGGTCGATCTGGAGTGCGTTTAGAGGAGGATAGAAGTGCACATCTCGACTAGTCCGAGGCCCACTTCCTCGCCTGTTAGCCCTTCAGACCTGCCTGGTTGACTCCTCTGTTCCGCCTGCTTCAATCCCCTGCACCCTCTGCCCTCTCATGCCTGCAGAAGGTGTGAATACTCTGAAAGGGTCTCAGCACTCCTGTTTGCTCATTAGTGGATTACAGGCTCCTAAAGCAGCTGCGATAGACGATAGACCTCTCGCTAATTACGCCCATGTCCCCCTCATTATGCATAACCTCTCCGGGAAAAGCTCTTCATCGACTGCACGAGCCTCCACCAGCTGAGGGGCTGAGGGCACTTGACTCCACTCATTGAGTGCTCTTAATTTGACAGGCTTTTTTCTAGTCTTCCGCTGACGATGTTCTGAAGTGAACTAACTCTTTCAGTGTCTTGAAAGCTCAGAAGTTTAAGAATTTCGTACCACGCAGCTCTAAAGAGCGTGAATGTAAAACCACGTCTCAATACCTGTAAGGCATATTTCTAAAACACTACAGACGGCAGACCTGCGGTTCTACAGTCAGATCATCTAATAATGATTCATTTTACGCAATATTTTCCACCAAAAAAGGTTTTGAGTTTTTCACACTTTACTTATAACGAAACTATTTTCTAGCCTTTTGGTTTATTATTTTCAATAATAAGCCTTTGGAATCGAGCAAGAAAAAAAAATTTTAACCCCCCCCCCCCCCTCAAAATTTGATGTTTTACGTTTCAAGGTACGTAGAATACGAAAATCGAATAAAAAAATTTCCGTCCGTCCGCCGTACGCCGTACGCCGTACGCCGTACGCCGTACTCCGTACGCGGCACTTTTCTTAGCAACACTGGACCGATTTGGTTCAAATTTGGTATATGGGCTCCATTTGGGGTCTAGTTGTGCCGCGAAGCTTTTGGTTGATGTCAGTCACTTCTAAGGGGTGAAAATTAAGGGTTGAAATTTTCAAGAGTGCCCTAGCTCGAAAACTCTCGAAATAAAGGTATCGTTTTTTCACCAATTTTAAATAGTATTGAATTTTTAAAAATTTTTGAGACCACCCGGAGCTCTGTAGGACAAACCGTTCGGTCCCTACGAGTACTTGAAGGTTTTCCTTCGATAAAACAGAATCATGAGTGTGAATCGCAAAAGAGGTCTAATCTCCATTCAAATTTTATCGGACTAAAATGCGATCGCTGTTCATTTCTTCGATTTGTATACAGTAATCAAATTTCCATAATATGGAAGCTTCATATTATGAAGCTTTCTATTTTTCCAATCGAGTGTGAAGCGTTTAGTTCTTTCTAATAAACTTGATTCTGAAGGTGTGAAGCCAGTATGGTGTGGTAGGTAGTACCTAGCTGGTAGGTAAAAAAAAGTTGGTAAGTAAAAAAAATGTTGGTAGGTAAAAAACGAGCAAATCATTGCTCAAAGGCTTCTTCACTCTTCAGATCACTGATCAGCTGAGTGAGCTCCGAAGGCATTTTCAATCCTATTGAATGGAAGTGCTCTTCCAGGCGTCTCCAGCATTCGAGGAGATCTTCTTCACTCTTCAGATCACTGATCAGCTGAGTGAGCTCCAAAGCCATTTTTGCTCCTATTGAATGGAAGTGCTCTTCCAGGCGTCTCCAGCAATCGAGGAGATCTTCTTCACTCCTCAGATCACTGATCAGCTGAGTGAGCTCCGAAGCCATTTTCAATCCTATTGAACGCAGAAAGCTGAAATTTGAGAGGGAAGGTCAAGGGAGAATACAGACGGTGGTAGGTGCTATTGATGGAGAACCAGTGATCTATACAGAAGGGTGATCTATACAGAAAATAATAAACCTTTGAGCAATGATTTGCTGCGTTTTCATTTATATCGTGATATGACGCTCGCAAACACCATAGTAACCTGATAAAATTTCGAAAGTGCAATTTCTTGAGGAGCATCTAGGGGAAGAAAATGGTGGAGCGGCCTGAGCGCTGCCTAGCGAAGATAAGACGAACCTTCCGGACCTCAAAAAACCTCTTGAGCAATCTTTCATCAGTCGGCTGATGTGATCTCCCTATCGTGTGCTCAAAGTCTTCTTGGTTGCGGGGAGATCGCTTTTTCATGGGAACCTTAAATTTTCAATATTAAAAAAAACAAAACAAAAAAACACGTTTTTCTGCGTTCTCATTTAGTTTTCTGCCCTAAGTTGTGGTTCAGTTAGTAAATTGTAGAAATTTTATAAACTCTACTGTTTGAGTACATTTTTCAGCTATTAAATCTTTCTTAAAAATTTAATTTGCGCCAGGAATATAGGAAATTTAACTCTCTTTCCACCTACCTTTGATTTGAGAATACTTTTTTAAAAAGTCTGCCAAGTGGGTGTGGCACATAGCTTTCTCGGATCCATAACCCGATTGTATAGATCAGCGGTTCCCAACTGGTGGTATGGCTGAGGTATGGCTGAGGGGTCCTTAGGATATACAAATTAAATATATATTTGCAGCTTCTGAACGTTGACTTCTGCGTCTGGCTTCATATGACAACTAACGCTAGCACACTCTAGTTTGGCTTTATGTATTTCAGAGATGTCAGTTATTGCTATATTGTTAGTTATTTGTTGCTAGTGCTCACAGAGTACTGGAGACAAGTTAGTGCAAGTGGAGTTTGCTAGTGCTAGTGCGGTCCCTGACCAAGTTGTCTACATGTGTGATTTTGTGCAACATTTTAGTGATTGAAAAGCTTTGTTTTTCACGGAAAGTTAATTACGCGTACGTTATGGACCGTTGGTTAAAATTTGGATCGTTAAAACGGCCTAGGCATACAGACGAAGAACGAGAAAATGCTTTCGATGTTAAAGTTAATAAGTCAGTGACTCTCGAACCGAACTTACTAGTATCTCTTGAACCCAACTCGTCGGCGTCTCTTGAACCTTGAAAAATCTCTGTATTTTCGAAAATAAATCCTAAGTTTTATAGCATCAGTTTGATTTATTTTTTTACATATTTTGGTTCTTTTTAGGTAACTTTAGATAGTGGGGGTCCTCATCATTGATGAAGGGGTCCTTGGAAAAATTTAGTTGGCAACCGCTGGTATAGATGATCCGATGCATAGTAGTTAATCTCATAACATCTCTAAGTGCACTCTCTCTTGCACTACCCATAGGTATAGGAGTCTCTACACGTCAACCCGCTCAATCTCTGAATATTGTTGGAAAATGTAGAAGTTATGGCTGTTTCAAGAAGTTCACGTTTGCGCATGCGCACAAGATACTTTTCATTTGGGATTCATGATATTCATAGGAGACCATCTCCACCCTAACTCGCATAATTCCTGAAAGTTTCGTAATTTTTCATAATTACGAAGGTATAGAATTCGAGTAAGATTGTTTCAATGAAATTATTGAGCAGAACCACCGATAATTTCTCCTACATCAAGATTTTCACGTCATGTTTATGGTTTCCGAATTGACAAACAGCAGCTCGACTAAGAAGTCATTCACGATTATGATCATGATTTCTTCAGGTCCTAATCAGTCGGATCGTGATGAAATGTGTATTCTTACGTACTGCTCCGAGCTGAAATATCGTTTTAAACTTGACGTTCACGTACAATCCCGTGAATGTTAGTTCATATTTGACTGGCAGAGGCCCTGCTGTACCTAATAGATAGCATTTTCAAGTCAAATTAATCCTTTTCCGAACCAAATGAATCTTTTTCCAAACTAAATTAAACTTTTACCAAACCAAACTAATCCTCCCGCAAATATTAGCCCAGTGAAAATTTTTGCGAATTGCAGGCGTAGAAAACGTGAGAACTTTTTAGCTGTAGAATGTGAAGAATTTACGATTTTTCTGTCCGACATCTTCGAAGGCTCCCGAAAATGAGGCAGACGAGGCTAATGAGTATTCCTTCCTAATATCATTTCTCTCTTATCTTCGCTACCTGGTTGATATGATTATGCTAAGCTTATTATTTGTTGACTTTTAATTATTCAATATATAATTAAATATATAAAATATAATTAATCAAAGGGTGTTGCATTATAATAAATAACCAGTGACTAGATAATTATGACTTTTTATTTTAACAATAATGAGGTAACAAGATATAAATTATGATGGTATTAAAAACTGTGGATGCCTACCTAAATGTGGCCACTAAAGACTAAATATCACAAAATTGGTAGGTAGCTAACCCCCAAAGTTCCAGTGCAGAAGAAGAAAGCCCAAACTCCAGGTAGGTAGGTAGAAGAAGACAGCCAGAAGATAGATCACAGAAGATTTGGATTATGGTAACTCTCACCTTGATTTGGTAGCTAGCTACTTATGATGGTCTGAGCTGCAGGTGGTCAGCATACAGGGGGATATCCTGGTAGTGGTAGATGATAATCCTGGTAGTCCAAGGGAATCCAACAGAAAGGTGAGATATTGCACTTGATTTTTGGCATACAGTTGAGAATCCACTTCAGGTACTACTTTGGATGAATTTGGATAAACTTTTCTTTGGTGAGAGCAAGATGGAACAAAAGGTGTATGATGGCTGACTTGTTAAGACTGACTGATTGATAGAGGTGTGTCGGTACAGCTGTACCGGGACTGTGGAACCGAGTATCAGGTTGGAACGGTTCCACGCAGTGACAAAAACTCGACCCTTACCGGTCCAGTTCCACGGACTGATAAGATATCTTGAAATGGCTCTGGACCGGGAAGAGAATCTTTTCCATCGGTCCAGTTCCATCCTCACCAATCAGAATGATCTGATCAATCATCTCATCAATCTGATCATTCTGATTGGTGAGGATGGAACTGGACTGGTAAGGATGGAACCGGACCGATAAGATATCATAGAGAATGGTTCAATGGCTCTGGACCGGTAAGCATGGATCTTGTTCTCAGTTCTGTTCCATGTTGTACCTGGAAGCACCCTTACTACTTCCATGGTTCATGGAATGGCTCTTGAGCGGGAAGTTATCTTCTGGACAGGTTAGTGTTGTGATCAGCGACCTCTTCGCATTTCTGTCCATTCGCTTCCTTAGCTCAAGTGGTAGGAGCTCCGATTTAGAATCGGAATGATAGGTGATCGATCCCCGGTCGAGGGAAGTTAATTTTTGATGACTCAACAGTATGGCGCAGTCGTATCGGGCCCCAACGGTCTCCTCAGAATTTCTCAGAGAAACAATAATTCATTAAGATTAGGTCATCAAAACAACTCCCTCCCAAGACACGAGTCGAGCCACCGCCTATTCGGACAAACGTTGAGGTCAGCAGATCCCCCGCCCCGTCAATAAGGAAAACAATAAGAAAAAAAACTCCGAAGCCAGTCAAAAATAAGCGTTCTCAATGGGTTGTAAAAACGCAGGCCCTGACTAGGTAACGGAGTACCTAAGATTTCCTAACGGGGGGGGAAGATGTTGTGATCAGCGACCTCTTCGCATTTCTGTCCATTCGCTTCCTTAGCTCAAGTGGTAGGAGCTCCGATTTAGAATCGGAATGATAGGTGATCGATCCCCGGTCGAGGGAAGTTAATTTTTGATGACTCAACATTAGCATGGAAGTTGTCTCCAGTTTTATTAATTTATTATTGTCATGTTAAGTTCTTAAACTGCAACGTCATTATTCTTTCCTTGAATTGTTTGGTAACTATTATTTATAATAAATTGCCTCTTTTGTAACACTTGTTCAAATTCCTTCCTTTTAGCGAATTGTTAAGGAAAATGATGCTATTGTATTGCAAGTTGAGATCATAAGCATGGAAGAAGGACGATAGGGATTTGACTGCCTGCTTCATCCATGCCATGTGAGTGGGATTTGATCGCTTGTACCGGTAATGGAACTGTACCGGTAATTTGGAACGGTTACATCTTTGTCACCGTAACCGTTGGAACCGTTCCAGGGAAATACCTGGACCGACACACCCCTACTGATTGATGAATGGTGATGATGGGCTCCAGAGAAGTGATGAAGGTGAAATCAGCTGATGATGCACTCCACTCACACTTATAATTTTAAAACTGATTATTGTATAAATTAAATTAAGATGAATTTTTATTAGGGTTTTAATTATGAAATGAACAGAAATTATTGATGGATTGAATTGACTTGAATGGATGTGAACATGGATGTAGGCAGATTGAATAATTTATTACATGGAAGAGCAGTATGGAAGTGAATGTATGGAAGTTACAAGGTGAATGATATTAAGGTGAAGAAGCAGATGATAATACAATTGATAAGGGGTTTCATGTTTTGGGTTTGTGATACTGAGGGAATTAGAAAAGGATTTTGGGAAGTTTGATGGGTTTTTAGGAAGGATATGGTGAAAAATGTGGTAAATGGTGTGGAGTTGCTGCAGAATGATGATGATGACAGGTGAGTTGATGATTTCAAAGACGTTTTCCAAACACTACCTAATGCTTTTTCCTTGAAAATTTAAATAACGAATGTTTTTTAATTATTTAAATCTATGTTTAACGAATTTTAATTGAATTTCCAAGATGCTATTCTGATGATACTTTGTGAGATCAGATACTTTGCGGAAATATTTGTTATGTTGCGGAAAAGAATTAATTTGATTCGGACAAAGTTTAATTTGGTTAGGAAAAAGATTCTTTTGGTTTGAAAGAGAATTAATTTGACTTGGAAATGCTATACGCAGCCAGTATGGGAAGTTTAATTTTATCCAAAAACTTATTTTTAGCCACAGCAGGAGACAACTTCTGCCTCGTTAGTGTCCACATCGGGTAAATGCATTTTAATTTAGAAATTCACAGCGTTGGCTAGACATTCTTTTGCTTGTTTTTCATTTTAACAATATAACTTTGTGGCAAATGGAAGCAAACTAATACAACTGAGTTAGAATATCCTTTGTCGCTCGAGTGATTTGTATAATTACCAGGTTACTTTTTTAATTGGGAAGAAGGTGGAGGAACAAGAGTGAACTCGGAGCTGAGATGTGTTAACGAGGAGACAACTCAACCGTGGATTAGGAGAAGAGAGGAAGTGAAGAAGAAGGAAAGTGGGAAAGAGAAGATAAGGGGGCTGGAGGAGTTGAAAAAGAGTGCGAGGTAGATATTTTGAGAGAGGCACCCCGCTGAAAAGGCGGATGGAAATGTGTCTGTGGGGAATACGGGGGAAAAGCCCCATTGTCATTCAGTGTCCTTCTTTTTTCTTTCTTCGCAACACGGGGACGAATTAGGTGAGATGGAGGAGGAAGAAAAACGAACGGGAGAAAGAGGTGAAGGAAAGCTTTATCTGTTGAACGAAAACCTAAGCTTCGCTCTTCCCAGACTCACCTGAGAGCTTTTCATAGGAAACCAGTCGTGCACTACTAGGAATCTAATGGGAATTTTCGAATACCCTGAGCTACACCCTGCCAGGTAGAGACTCAGGAAAGTAGGTATTACACAAGGCTAGCGGGCTTGTTTTATTTGAAGTTGAAGCTTTGAATTTATGCAAGAAATAAAATACTTGCGAAAAATGGAAATATAGGAGAATTTCAGCAACAATTAATTTGTTAATTTTGCATATTTTTAGTAAGGCAAACAGTGTTTGCTATATTCGACATTTATCAAAAGACGGTCAAAGACTTTGTCAAAAGACGATCTCAAAGTTCGAGATTTTGTCAAAAGACTTTGTCCTGATATTTTGTCAGTTTGGCTAAGAAGCCATTTCCGAAGAGTTTAAACATTTGTCAAAAGACGGTCAAAGACTTTGCTAAAGACGATCTCAAAATTCGAGATTTTGTCCAGCGGTCCGACTTTGTCAAAAGACTTGAAACTCAACTTTGTCTTCAGCTAAGCGTGCGCAAACTGGCATTTTCAGGCTGAGTGCTAGCTTAGGACAAAGTTGAGTTTCAAGTCTTTTGACAAAGTCGGACCGCTGGACAAAATCTCGAATTTTGAGATCGTCTTCAGCAAAGTCTTTGACCGTCTTTTGACAAGTGTTTGCTATGTTTGCTTGGAGGTGACGCCACTGTTTGTATGAAAATTCGCTCAGTAACTCATGCTGCTCGAATGGACTTTTGTTTCCTATTTGTTCCTGATAGCTGAGAGGTATTCAAATTAACACAAGTGGTTGCTCCTCTTGGCGATTCTAGGAAAAGATAGGTTCTTGGTACCTGGAGACCTACACGAGCTGGTTCTGTGGAGTCCCTACCCAGAATCCCAGGGTTTCCTCAACACTGCTTGTTGTACTTTGAGAGGGCTGTAAAATCACCAGTTATTTCGACTTTTCCCAGAATATTCGCTCATGCAGGTACCTTCATGCTCTGGTGGTCGGGGGGGGGGGGGGGCTTTCGCATTAAAAACTAGCCTGATCCCATCTTGGGATTTCTAGGAAACGTCTTAAGGCTAAAGGGGATGACAAGTGTGCGAGAGAGACAGCTATATCTGGAAAAGAGAGAGACAGGAGCTTAATAATTTTCCCAAAAGTTCTCAGCTATCAGTGGACCGATTTTCATTCTGTAAACTTATTTGGTTTCCTTTCGTCGTATTCTAAGTTTCTGCCATGTCAAATTTCTCATAAAATCTATATTTTTTGACGAAACACCATAATTAATCTTTTGGTGATTCACTCATTGACCAAATATGCGGGCATTAGAATAAATTTTCCCAAAACCGAGATACCAGGCATATTCTAGCAGATGTCCTCAACATATGGAATCCATCAGAAATCAAAAATATTGAGAATTAGCGACCGAAAGAAAAAACGAAAATCAAAAGGGGTGAACTTCAGTCAGGCAACCCCCCTCACCATTCAGAAGACAACAAACCCGCCCTTCAGCTCATCCGCCACGCGCCCGACACCGTT
This sequence comes from Apolygus lucorum, assembly GCA_009739505.2. Lineage (NCBI taxonomy): Eukaryota > Metazoa > Arthropoda > Insecta > Hemiptera > Miridae > Apolygus > Apolygus lucorum. The sequence continues at coordinate 69,012,129 of CM019178.2, forward strand.
CCCGTACCTACTCAGAATTTTAAAAAACGCTTGCCAGGTGGGTGTGGCACATAGCTTCCTCGTATCCACAACTCGAAAGTATTGATACTCTTATAATTGGGAAATCATCAAAAACCCGATTTTGAGAATATCACCCCTATTATTCACTAATTAATAATAAAAACGTATGCAAAGTAGGTGTGGCACATAGTTCCTCGTATCCACAACTCGAAAGTATTGATACTCTTATAATTGAGAAATCATCAAAAACCCGATTTTGAGAATATCACCCCTATTATTCACTAATTAATAATAAAAACGTATGCCAAGTAGGTGTGGCACATAGTTCCTCGTATCCACAACTCGAAAGTACTGATACTCTTATAATTGAGAAATCATCAAAAACCCGATTTTGAGAATATCACCCCTATTATTCACTAATTAATAATAAAAACGTATGCAAAGTAGGTGTGGCACATAGCTTCCTCGTATCCACAACTCGAAAGTACTGATACTCTTATAATTGAGAAATCATCAAAAACCCGATTTTGAGAATATCACCCCTATTATTCACTAATTAATAATAAAAACGTATGCCAAGTAGGTGTGGCACATAGTTCCTCGTATCCACAACTCGAAAGTATTGATACTCTTATAATTGAGAAATCATCAAAAACCCGATTTTGAGAATATCACCCCTATTATTCACTAATTAATAATAAAAACGTATGCAAAGTAGGTGTGGCACATAGCTTCCTCGTATCCACAACTCGAAAGTACTGATACTCTTATAATTGAGAAATCATCAAAAACCCGATTTTGAGAATATCACCCCTATTATTCACTAATTAATAATAAAAACGTATGCCAAGTAGGTGTGGCACATAGTTCCTCGTATCCACAACTCGAAAGTATTGATACTCTTATAATTGAGAAATCATCAAAAACCCGATTTTGAGAATATCACCCCTATTATTCACTAATTAATAATAAAAACGTATGCCAAGTAGGTGTGGCACATAGCTTCCTCGTATCCACAACTCGAAAGTATTGATACTCTTATAATTGAGAAATCATCAAAAACCCGATTTTGAGAATATCACCCCTATTATTCACTAATTAATAATAAAAACGTATGCCAAGTAGGTGTGGCACATAGTTCCTCGTATCCACAACTCGAAAGTATTGATACTCTTATAATTGAGAAATCATCAAAAACCCGATTTTGAGAATATCACCCCTATTATTCACTAATTAATAATAAAAACGTATGCCAAGTAGGTGTGGCACATAGCTTCCTCGTATCCACAACTCGAAAGTATTGATACTCTTATAATTGAGAAATCATCAAAAACCCGATTTTGAGAATATCACCCCTATTATTCACTAATTAATAATAAAAACGTATGCCAAGTAGGTGTGGCACATAGTTCCTCGTATCCACAACTCGAAAGTATTGATACTCTTATAATTGAGAAATCATCAAAAAACCGATTTTGAGAATATCACCCCTATTATTCACTAATTAATAATAAAAACGTATGCAAAGTAGGTGTGGCACATAGTTCCTCGTATCCACAACTCGAAAGTATTGATACTCTTATAATTGAGAAATCATCAAAAAACCGATTTTGAGAATATCACCCCTATTATTCACTAATTAATAATAAAAACGTATGCAAAGTAGGTGTGGCACATAGCATCCTCGTATCCACAACTCGAAAGTATTGATACTCTTATAATTGAGAAATCATCAAAAACCCGATTTTGAGAATATCACCCCTATTATTCACTAATTAATAATAAAAACGTATGCAAAGTAGGTGTGGCACATAGCATCCTCGTATCCACAACTCGAAAGTATTGATACTCTTATAATTGAGAAATCATCAAAAACCCGATTTTGAGAATATCACCCCTATTATTCACTAATTAATAATAAAAACGTATGCCAAGTAGGTGTGGCACATAGCTTCCTCGTATCCACAACTCGAAAGTATTGATACTCTTATAATTGAGAAATCATCAAAAACCCGATTTTGAGAATATCACCCCTATTATTCACTAATTAATAATAAAAACGTATGCCAAGTAGGTGTGGCACATAGCTTCCTCGTATCCACAACTCGAAAGTATTGATACTCTTATAATTGAGAAATCATCAAAAACCCGATTTTGAGAATATCACCCCTATTATTCACTAATTAATAATAAAAACGTATGCCAAGTAGGTGTGGCACATAGTTCCTCGTATCCACAACTCGAAAGTATTGATACTCTTATAATTGAGAAATCATCAAAAACCCGATTTTGAGAATATCACCCCTATTATTCACTAATTAATAATAAAAAACGTATGCAAAGTAGGTGTGGCACATAGCTTCCTCGTATCCACAACTCGAAAGTATTGATACTCTTATAATTGAGAAATCATCAAAAAACCGATTTTGAGAATATCACCCCTATTATTCACTAATTAATAATAAAAACGTATGCCAAGTAGGTGTGGCACATAGCTTCCTCGTATCCACAACTCGAAAGTATTGATACTCTTATAATTGAGAAATCATCAAAAAACCGATTTTGAGAATATCACCCCTATTATTCACTAATTAATAATAAAAACGTATGCAAAGTAGGTGTGGCACATAGTTCCTCGTATCCACAACTCGAAAGTATTGATACTCTTATAATTGAGAAATCATCAAAAACCCGATTTTGAGAATATCACCCCTATTATTCACTAATTAATAATAAAAACGTATGCAAAGTAGGTGTGGCACATAGTTCCTCGTATCCACAACTCGAAAGTATTGATACTCTTATAATTGAGAAATCATCAAAAAACCGATTTTGAGAATATCACCCCTATTATTCACTAATTAATAATAAAAACGTATGCAAAGTAGGTGTGGCACATAGCTTCCTCGTATCCACAACTCGAAAGTATTGATACTCTTATAATTGAGAAATCATCAAAAACCCGATTTTGAGAATATCACCCCTATTATTCACTAATTAATAATAAAAACGTATGCCAAGTAGGTGTGGCACATAGTTCCTCGTATCCACAACTCGAAAGTATTGATACTCTTATAATTGAGAAATCATCAAAAACCCGATTTTGAGAATATCACCCCTATTATTCACTAATTAATAATAAAAACGTATGCAAAGTAGGTGTGGCACATAGCTTCCTCGTATCCACAACTCGAAAGTATTGATACTCTTATAATTGAGAAATCATCAAAAACCCGATTTTGAGAATATCACCCCTATTATTCACTAATTAATAATAAAAACGTATGCAAAGTAGGTGTGGCACATAGTTCCTCGTATCCACAACTCGAAAGTATTGATACTCTTATAATTGAGAAATCATCAAAAACCCGATTTTGAGAATATCACCCCTATTATTCACTAATTAATAATAAAACGTATGCAAAGTAGGTGTGGCACATAGCTTCCTCGTATCCACAACTCGAAAGTATTGATACTCTTATAATTGAGAAATCATCAAAAACCCGATTTTGAGAATATCACCCCTATTATTCACTAATTAATAATAAAAACGTATGCAAAGTAGGTGTGGCACATAGTTCCTCGTATCCACAACTCGAAAGTATTGATACTCTTATAATTGAGAAATCATCAAAAAACCCGATTTTGAGAATATCACCCCTATTATTCACTAATTAATAATAAAAACGTATGCCAAGTAGGTGTGGCACATAGTTCCTCGTATCCACAACTCGAAAGTATTGATACTCTTATAATTGAGAAATCATCAAAAACCCGATTTTGAGAATATCACCCCTATTATTCACTAATTAATAATAAAAACTTATGCAAAGTAGGTGTGGCACATAGCTTCCTCGTATCCACAACTCGAAAGTATTGATACTCTTATAATTGAGAAATCATCAAAAACCCGATTTTGAGAATATCACCCCTATTATTCACTAATTAATAATAAAAACGTATGCCAAGTAGGTGTGGCACATAGCTTCCTCGTATCCACAACTCGAAAGTATTGATACTCTTATAATTGAGAAATCATCAAAAACCCGATTTTGAGAATATCACCCCTATTATTCACTAATTAATAATAAAAACGTATGCCAAGTAGGTGTGGCACATAGCTTCCTCGTATCCACAACTCGAAAGTATTGATACTCTTATAATTGAGAAATCATCAAAAAACCGATTTTTGAGAATATCACCCCTGTTATTCACTAATTAATAATAAAAACGTATGCAAAGTAGGTGTGGCACATAGTTCCTCGTATCCACAACTCGAAAGTATTGATACTCTTATAATTGAGAAATCATCAAAAACCGATTTTGAGAATATCACCCCTATTATTCACTAATTAATAATAAAAACGTATGCAAAGTAGGTGTGGCACATAGTTCCTCGTATCCACAACTCGAAAGTATTGATACTCTTATAATTGAGAAATCATCAAAAAACCCAACCGATTTGAGAATATCACCCCTGTTATTCACTAATTAATAATAAAAACGTATGCAAAGTAGGTGTGGCACATAGTTCCTCGTATCCACAACTCGAAAGTATTGATACTCTTATAATTGAGAAATCATCAAAAAACCGATTTTGAGAATATCACCCCTGTTATTCACTAATTAATAATAAAAATGTATGCAAAGTAGGTGTGGCACATAGTTCCTCGTATCCACAACTCGAAGGTATTGATACTCTTATAATTGAGAAATCATCAAAAAAACCGATTTTGAGAATATCACCCCTATTATTCACTAATTAATAATAAAAACGTATGCAAAGTAGGTGTGGCACATAGCATCCTCGTATCCACAACTCGAAAGTATTGATACTCTTATAATTGAGAAATCATCAAAAAACCGATTTTGAGAATATCACCCCTATTATTCACTAATTAATAATAAAAACGTATGCAAAGTAGGAGTGGCACATAGCATCCTCGTATCCACAACTCGAAAGTATTGATACTCTTATAATTGAGAAATCATCAAAAAACCGATTTTGAGAATATCACCCCTATTATTCACTAATTAATAATAGAAACGTATGCAAAGTAGGTGTGGCACATAGTTCCCTCGTATCCACAACTCGAAGGTATTGATACTCTTATAATTGAGAAATCATCAAAAAAACCGATTTTGAGAATATCACCCCCTGTTATTCACTAATTAATAATAAAAACGTATGCCAAGTAGGTGTGGCACATAGCATCCTCGTATCCACAACTCGAAAGTATTGATACTCTTATAATTGAGAAATCATCAAAAAACCGATTTTGAGAATATCACCCCTATTATTCACTAATTAATAATAAAAACGTATGCCAAGTAGGTGTGGCACATAGCTTCCTCGTATCCACAACTCGAAAGTATTGATACTCTTATAATTGAGAAATCATCAAAAACCCGATTTTGAGAATATCACCCCTATTATTCACTAATTAATAATAAAAACGTATGCCAAGTAGGTGTGGCACATAGTTCCTCGTATCCACAACTCGAAAGTATTGATACTCTTATAATTGAGAAATCATCAAAAACCCGATTTTGAGAATATCACCCCTATTATTCACTAATTAATAATAAAAACGTATGCCAAGTAGGTGTGGCACATAGCTTCCTCGTATCCACAACTCGAAAGTATTGATACTCTTATAATTGAGAAATCATCAAAAAACCGATTTTGAGAATATCACCCCTATTATTCACTAATTAATAATAAAAACGTATGCAAAGTAGGTGTGGCACATAGTTCCTCGTATCCACAACTCGAAAGTATTGATACTCTTATAATTGAGAAATCATCAAAAAACCGATTTTGAGAATATCACCCCTATTATTCACTAATTAATAATAAAAACGTATGCAAAGTAGGTGTGGCACATAGCATCCTCGTATCCACAACTCGAAAGTATTGATACTCTTATAATTGAGAAATCATCAAAAAACCGATTTTGAGAATATCACCCCTGTTATTCACTAATTAATAATAAAAACGTATGCAAAGTAGGTGTGGCACATAGTTCCTCGTATCCACAACTCGAAAGTATTGATACTCTTATAATTGAGAAATCATCAAAAACCCGATTTTGAGAATATCACCCCTATTATTCACTAATTAATAATAAAAACGTATGCAAAGTAGGTGTGGCACATAGTTCCTCGTATCCACAACTCGAAAGTATTGATACTCTTATAATTGAGAAATCATCAAAAAACCGATTTTGAGAATATCACCCCTGTTATTCACTAATTAATAATAAAAATGTATGCAAAGTAGGTGTGGCACATAGTTCCTCGTATCCACAACTCGAAGGTATTGATACTCTTATAATTGAGAAATCATCAAAAAACCGATTTTGAGAATATCACCCCTATTATTCACTAATTAATAATAAAAACGTATGCAAAGTAGGTGTGGCACATAGCATCCTCGTATCCACAACTCGAAAGTATTGATACTCTTATAATTGAGAAATCATTAAAAAACCGATTTTGAGAATATCACCCCTATTATTCACTAATTAATAATAAAAACGTATGCAAAGTAGGTGTGGCACATAGCATCCTCGTATCCACAACTCGAAAGTATTGATACTCTTATAATTGAGAAATCATCAAAAAACCGATTTTGAGAATATCACCCCTATTATTCACTAATTAATAATAAAAACGTATGCAAAGTAGGTGTGGCACATAGTTCCTCGTATCCACAACTCGAAGGTATTGATACTCTTATAATTGAGAAATCATCAAAAAACCGATTTTGAGAATATCACCCCTGTTATTCACTAATTAATAATAAAAACGTATGCAAAGTAGGTGTGGCACATAGCATCCTCGTATCCACAACTCGAAAGTATTGATACTCTTATAATTGAGAAATCATCAAAAACCGATTTTGAGAATATCACCCCTATTATTCACTAATTAATAATAAAAACGTATGCCAAGTAGGTGTGGCACATAGCTTCCTCGTATCCACAACTCGAAAGTATTGATACTCTTATAATTGAGAAATCATCAAAAACCCGATTTTGAGAATATCACCCCTATTATTCACTAATTAATAATAAAAACGTATGCCAAGTAGGTGTGGCACATAGTTCCTCGTATCCACAACTCGAAAGTATTGATACTCTTATAATTGAGAAATCATCAAAAACCCGATTTTGAGAATATCACCCCTATTATTCACTAATTAATAATAAAAACGTATGCCAAGTAGGTGTGGCACATAGCTTCCTCGTATCCACAACTCGAAAGTATTGATACTCTTATAATTGAGAAATCATCAAAAACCGATTTTGAGAATATCACCCCTATTATTCACTAATTAATAATAAAAACGTATGCAAAGTAGGTGTGGCACATAGTTCCTCGTATCCACAACTCGAAAGTATTGATACTCTTATAATTGAGAAATCATCAAAAAACCGATTTTGAGAATATCACCCCTATTATTCACTAATTAATAATAAAAACGTATGCAAAGTAGGTGTGGCACATAGCATCCTCGTATCCACAACTCGAAAGTATTGATACTCTTATAATTGAGAAATCATCAAAAAACCGATTTTGAGAATATCACCCCTGTTATTCACTAATTAATAATAAAAACGTATGCAAAGTAGGTGTGGCACATAGTTCCTCGTATCCACAACTCGAAAGTATTGATACTCTTATAATTGAGAAATCATCAAAAAACCGATTTTGAGAATATCACCCCTGTTATTCACTAATTAATAATAAAAACGTATGCAAAGTAGGTGTGGCACATAGTTCCTCGTATCCACAACTCGAAAGTATTGATACTCTTATAATTGAGAAATCATCAAAAAACCGATTTTGAGAATATCACCCCTGTTATTCACTAATTAATAATAAAAACGTATGCAAAGTAGGTGTGGCACATAGTTCCTCGTATCCACAACTCGAAAGTATTGATACTCTTATAATTGAGAAATCATCAAAAAACCGATTTTGAGAATATCACCCCTATTATTCACTAATTAATAATAAAAACGTATGCAAAGTAGGTGTGGCACATAGCTTCCTCGTATCCACAACTCGAAAGTATTGATACTCTTATAATTGAGAAATCATCAAAAAACCGATTTTGAGAATATCACCCCTATTATTCACTAATTAATAATAAAAACGTATGCAAAGTAGGTGTGGCACATAGCTTCCTCGTATCCACAACTCGAAAGTATTGATACTCTTATAATTGAGAAATCATCAAAAAACCGATTTTGAGAATATCACCCCTGTTATTCACTAATAATTAGTGAATTATTAATTATTAATAATAAAACGTATGCAAAGTAGGTGTGGCACATAGTTCCTCGTATCCACAACTCGAAAGTATTGATACTCTTATAATTGAGAAATCATCAAAAAACCGATTTTGAGAATATCACCCCTATTATTCACTAATTAATAATAAAAACGTATGCAAAGTAGGTGTGGCACATAGCATCCTCGTATCCACAACTCGAAAGTATTGATACTCTTATAATTGAGAAATCATCAAAAACCGATTTTGAGAATATCACCCCTGTTATTCACTAATTAATAATAAAAACGTATGCAAAGTAGGTGTGGCACATAGTTCCTCGTATCCACAACTCGAAAGTATTGATACTCTTATAATTGAGAAATCATCAAAAAACCGATTTTGAGAATATCACCCCTATTATTCACTAATTAATAATAAAAACGTATGCAAAGTAGGTGTGGCACATAGCTTCCTCGTATCCACAACTCGAAAGTATTGATACTCTTATAATTGAGAAATCATCAAAAAACCGATTTTGAGAATATCACCCCTATTATTCACTAATTAATAATAAAAACGTATGCAAAGTAGGTGTGGCACATAGCTTCCTCGTATCCACAACTCGAAAGTATTGATACTCTTATAATTGAGAAATCATCAAAAAACCGATTTTGAGAATATCACCCCTGTTATTCACTAATAATTAGTGAATTATTAATTATTAATAATAAAAACGTATGCAAAGTAGGTGTGGCACATAGTTCCTCGTATCCACAACTCGAAAGTATTGATACTCTTATAATTGAGAAATCATCAAAAAACCGATTTTGAGAATATCACCCCTATTATTCACTAATTAATAATAAAAACGTATGCAAAGTAGGTGTGGCACATAGCATCCTCGTATCCACAACTCGAAAGTATTGATACTCTTATAATTGAGAAATCATCAAAAAACCGATTTTGAGAATATCACCCCTGTTATTCACTAATTAATAATAAAACGTATGCAAAGTAGGTGTGGCACATAGTTCCTCGTATCCACAACTCGAAAGTATTGATACTCTTATAATTGAGAAATCATCAAAAACCGATTTTGAGAATATCACCCCTATTATTCACTAATTAATAATAAAAACGTATGCAAAGTAGGTGTGGCACATAGTTCCTCGTATCCACAACTCGAAAGTATTGATACTCTTATAATGAGAAATCATCAAAAAAACCGATTTTGAGAATATCACCCCTGTTATTCACTAATTAATAATAAAAACGTATGCAAAGTAGGTGTGGCACATAGTTCCTCGTATCCACAACTCGAAAGTATTGATACTCTTATAATTGAGAAATCATCAAAAAACCGATTTTGAGAATATCACCCCTGTTATTCACTAATTAATAATAAAAATGTATGCAAAGTAGGTGTGGCACATAGTTCCTCGTATCCACAACTCGAAGGTATTGATACTCTTATAATTGAGAAATCATCAAAAAACCGATTTTGAGAATATCACCCCTGTTATTCACTAATTAATAATAAAAACGTATGCAAAATAGGTGTGGCACATAGTTCCTCGTATCCACAACTCGAAAGTATTGATACTCTTATAATTGAGAAATCATCAAAAAACCGATTTTGAGAATATCACCCCTATTATTCACTAATTAATAATAAAAACGTACGCAAAGTAGGTGTGGCACATAGTTCCTCGTATCCACAACTCGAAAGTATTGATACTCTTATAATTGAGAAATCATCAAAAAACCGATTTTGAGAATATCACCCCTGTTATTCACTAATTAATAATAAAAACGTATGCAAAGTAGGTGTGGCACATAGTTCCTCGTATCCACAACTCGAAAGTATTGATACTCTTATAATTGAGAAATCATCAAAAAACCGATTTTGAGAATATCACCCCTATTATTCACTAATTAATAATAAAAACGTATGCAAAGTAGGTGTGGCACATAGCATCCTCGTATCCACAACTCGAAAGTATTGATACTCTTATAATTGAGAAATCATCAAAAAACCGATTTTGAGAATATCACCCCTGTTATTCACTAATTAATAATAAAAACGTATGCAAAGTAGGTGTGGCACATAGCATCCTCGTATCCACAACTCGAAAGTATTGATACTCTTATAATTGAGAAATCATCAAAAAACCGATTTTGAGAATATCACCCCTATTATTCACTAATTAATAATAAAAACGTATGCAAAGTAGGTGTGGCACATAGTTCCTCGTATCCACAACTCGAAAGTATTGATACTCTTATAATTGAGAAATCATCAAAAAACCGATTTTGAGAATATCACCCCTGTTATTCACTAATTAATAATAAAAACGTATGCAAAGTAGGTGTGGCACATAGTTCCTCGTATCCACAACTCGAAAGTATTGATACTCTTATAATTGAGAAATCATCAAAAAACCGATTTTGAGAATATCACCCCTGTTATTCACTAATTAATAATAAAAATGTATGCAAAGTAGGTGTGGCACATAGTTCCTCGTATCCACAACTCGAAAGTATTGATACTCTTATAATTGAGAAATCATCAAAAAACCGATTTTGAGAATATCACCCCTATTATTCACTAATTAATAATAAAAACGTATGCAAAGTAGGTGTGGCACATAGTTCCTCGTATCCACAACTCGAAAGTATTGATACTCTTATAATTGAGAAATCATCAAAAAACCGATTTTGAGAATATCACCCCTGTTATTCACTAATTAATAATAAAAATGTATGCAAAGTAGGTGTGGCACATAGTTCCTCGTATCCACAACTCGAAGGTATTGATACTCTTATAATTGAGAAATCATCAAAAACCCGATTTTGAGAATATCACTCCTATTATTCACTAATTAATAATAAAAACGTATGCCAAGTAGGTGTGGCACATAGCTTCCTCGTATCCACAACTCGAAAGTATTGATACTCTTATAATTGAGAAATCATCAAAAACCCGATTTTGAGAATATCACTCCTATTATTCACTAATTAATAATAAAAACGTATGCAAAGTAGGTGTGGCACATAGCTTCCTCGTATCCACAACTCGAAAGTATTGATACTCTTATAATTGAGAAATCATCAAAAACCCGATTTTGAGAATATCACCCCTATTATTCACTAATTAATAATAAAAACGTATGCAAAGTAGGTGTGGCACATAGCTTCCTCGTATCCACAACTCGAAAGTATTGATACTCTTATAATTGAGAAATCATCAAAAACCCGATTTTGAGAATATCACTCCTATTATTCACTAATTAATAATAAAAACGTATGCAAAGTAGGTGTGGCACATAGCTTCCTCGTATCCACAACTCGAAAGTATTGATACTCTTATAATTGAGAAATCATCAAAAACCCGATTTTGAGATTATCACCCCTATTATTCACTAATTAATAATAAAAACGTATGCAAAGTAGGTGTGGCACATAGCTTCCTCGTATCCACAACTCGAAAGTATTGATACTCTTATAATTGAGAAATCATCAAAAAACCGATTTTGAGAATATCACCCCTGTTATTCACTAATTAATAATAAAAACGTATTCCAAGTAGGTGTGATTTTGATTTTGTAGAACTTTTTTTGTTCAATCTTGAGAAGTAAAAGTATTGCTTCCGCTACCTTGGCAGACTCGGAAGCAGAATGTTTGCATGAGGTTGTGCCACATACCATCTTCGTACATAAAATACGACAGCATAGAGATAATCCTATATGCTCAGTAGGTAATAGAAACTTCAATTTCCAACTATCTGTCACAACCCTCCAAATTTGAGGTCAGACGATGATGACATTCATAGGGAACCATCCTAAGTCCCAACCACACACAACTCAGAAAAAAGTACTTTCGCGCATAATATTTGCGCGCAATTGACACTAACTTCCTTTTTTTAAAACGAAACCCCCCTTTTGGTTTATTATTTTCAATAATGAACCTTTGGAATCGACCAAGAAAAAAAATTTTAACACCCCCTCAAAATTTGATGGTTTACGTTTCAAGGTACGTAGAGTCCAACAATCGAATAAAAATTTGGCCGTCCGTCCGCCGTACGCGGCACTTTTGCAACTTAGCATTGACCGATTTTGATGAAATTTGGTATGTAGGCTCCATTTGGGGTCTAGTTGTGCCCCGAAGATTTTGGTTGATGAAGGTCACTTGTAAGGGTTCCAAAATCATTTTGAAATTTTGAAAACGCCCTAACTCAAAAAATTTTGTTATAGGTATTGTCTTTTGGCCTAAAGGTATTGTTTTTCCTTCAATTTAAGATTCTATAGAATTTTTAGAATTTTTTGATACCATCCGGAGCTTTGTAGGACAAACCGTTCGCTCACTACGAGAATTTAAAGTTTGGACGTACCATAAATCAGAAACACGAGTGTGAATCGCAAAAGAGGCCTAATCTCCGTTCAAATGTTAGCTGACCGAATTGCGATCGATGTTTTTCTTCATGTTGGATGGTTGGTGGCTTTGCAGAAGTGATCTATATAGAAAAATAAAACACATTAAACCATTGTGTAATAATTTGCAGCGTTTTTATTAAAGATTTGGATTCTACGTCAAATTTCTTGAAAAGTTCATACCCGAACCGATTTTTTTATAGCGCGCAACCTGGCTTTTTGAACGCTCCCAGTTTCGCAATTCCACAATTACACAAAAATTAGGATTTGGAGAACCAAAAGAAAATTAGTTCTAAAATCTATTCCTGAAGTTATTCACCCATATAATACCCATACAGTTACACCCTGTATAAACTTCCCAGCTATGCGAAAATCCACTCGTTTAGTTCGCACAATTATTTAGGTACCTACTTAGAATTTTCATATTTATATTATTTAAATGAAACATTCATTCTTCAATTCAATTCAATTCAATTCAAAAGTTTTATTTTGCACATCCTAAAAATAGGCAATACAAATGTCAAAAAAAAAATACAATTACAAAAATTTTAAGTTCGATTAGGGCAGTGCCGATCACAAGTGGGTGAAGGCAGCGCAGGCAAGAGCCCCCCCCCACCCGCCGGCCGGCGCCACCCGACCGGCCCCAGGCCCCACCCACCATGACGGCTCCCCGCATAAGACACCCACGAGGGAAACAGCTGCCACGCAAGTACCAGCCGCCCCCAACGCAGGACATCCCCACGGATCCCATTCCCAACAGGGAAAAGAGAACAATGGAGCCGCCCCCAGGACCGATAGGGCGACACCGACCAACAGGAGAGGAAAACCCACCCATACACTCATTCATTCAATAAATACATTCACACCACTAATAATTAATTCTTAAATATAACAAAAAAAAACGCTGCAAATTATTACACAACGGTTTATTATTTTTATATAGATCACTCGTCTACAAAATCACCAACCATCCAATATGAAGAGAAAAATAAAAAAATTAAAATAAAATCAAAAAATAAAAAAATCCAAAAAAAATCGAAAAAATCAAAAAAAAAAGTCAAAATCACCAACCATCGATTGCATTTCGGTCAGCTCTAATTTGAACGGAGATTAGGCCTCTTTTGCGATTCACACTCGTGTTTTGATTTATATATATATATATTTCAATATAAACCCTTAAATTTTCGTAGGGAGTGAACGGTTTGTCCTACAGAGCTCCGCGTGGTCTCAAAAAATTCTAAAAATTCTATAGAATCTTAATTTGAAGGAAAAACAATACCTTTATATCGAAATTTTTTGAGTTAGGGCGTTTTCAAAATTTCAAAATTGATTTTGGAACCCTTAGGAGTGACCTACATCAACCAAAAGCTTCGGGGCACAACTAGACCCCAAATGGAGCCTAAATACCAAATTTCATCAAAATCGGTCAATGCTAAGTGGCTAAGTGTACGGCGTACGGTGGACGGACGGCCAAATTTTTATTCGATTTTTGGATTCTACGTACCTTGAAACGTAAACCATCAAATTTTGAGGGGGTGTTAAAATTTTTTTTTTCTTGGTCGATTCCAAAGGTTCATTATTGAAAATAATAAACCAAAAACACGAAGACAAAAAATATCACAGATCAGGCACTACCACTATACTAGACAGAGTACTTACAAAAAAAATTCCTCTGCTAGACAATTAAAGTCAACTAAATCTAAATAAACCCTATTATACCCTGTTATGATTCATTCAATTCTTTTGAGTCGTCAATATACTTACACATTAAAAAAAAGTTAAACAGACCATTGAATATTAAAAAAATCACTAACTGAATACAGTTCAGCCTGTAAAAGTTTCATTTTCAGTTTCCGCGTAAATGGTTTCTCCGAGAGGTTGCGGATATCGGTGGGTAAAGCGTTAAATAATCTTGAACCGATCTGGTAGGGATCACATCGCTGGACCACGCTGAGGCGGGTAAACGGGATAACAATATCTTTGCCAGTTCTTGTGGGATACCGATGTGAGCTTGACACCGTCTTGAGGTGAGGCAGATTTGACTTGGTAATAGTCAAAACCGCAAGGACATAAGCACTTGGTAGAGTGAGCACATTTAGTCGAACGAACGACCCTCTGCAGCTAGCACCCCATCGGAGGCCAGCGAGGATGCGAATGACACGCTTCTGTAGTTTGAAAACCTCCACTGAGTGACAAGAATTCCCCCACAATGCTAAACAATAGGACATTCTGCTTGCAAAACAGGCGTGATAAATTGTGAGAAGAACATCCCTCGACACAACTGCTGACAATCTGCGAATCATGAAGGTACATGAAGTAAGCTTGGCAGTAAGTGCTTCAATATGTGGTAACCAAGACATTCTGTTATCCAACTGTAGTCCAAGAAAGTTTGCTGATTGTTCCTGACGACCATTTAAGGCAAAGTTTAGTATCTGTGATTTTTCCTTGTTCAGCAAAAGAGAATTCGCAGAGCACCATCTTTCAATCAACATGTCATAATTAGTCAAATTAATCTGTAGATCACCAGATCCAGACCCAACTGCCAAATTCGTTATATCGTCGGCAAATAAGAATACGCTTCCTTCCTTTTCAAATTGATATGCCAAATCATTAATAAAGATCAGAAAGCAGCAAGGACCAAGGGACACTACCCTGTTTGACTCCACATGGGATATCAACCGCCACGGACTGAACTCCATTATGGTAAACAACCTGCCTCCAGCCACCGAGAAAGCCCTTGAAGAATGACAGAGTCGACGGTGAGAATCCATAATATTCAAATTTCTTCAGTAGTAGGTTATGCTGAACTAGATCAAAAGCCTTGGAGAGATCATGTAGATGTAAAGAGGCATGTTTCTTATCATCCAATGCATGTAAAACGTGACCTACCAGGGATAACGCTGCCGATGAGGTATTCTTTCCTTTACGGAATCCAAATTGTTGAGAGTGGTAGAGGTTATTGCCCTCAAGGTGAGAAATTAATCTTCCGAGCACCAATCGCTCTAGAATTTTCACCAAAATTGGAAGCTTAGAAACAGGGCGGAAGTCATCATAATTCTTCGAGTTTCCTTTCTTGGGGATTGGAGTTATCACAGACGTCTTCAGACATTCGGGAAATCCACCTCTCTCGAAACAAAGATTTATGATAAATGTTAAAGGTTCAATGATGCTAGGCGCCACGGCCCTTAACAATGACAGAGTTTATACCCATAAAATCAGCTGCATGACTATTTTTCAAACTCATGATGGTTGCATAAACCTCTTCAACAGTGACATGATTCAGTACAAATTCATTCGGTGAACTCGGAGCTTTGTGAAGAAACTCGAGGAAATCCGATGAGACTGAGGCTAATTTCTGCTGCTCAAACACCTGGGCGAAAGAGTCACTGAACCCATTGCAGTTCAGATTTGTGCCTAGTTTTTGGTTCCGACCTTTCATGTTAAGCTCCTCATGAACCACTTGCCAGCAGGTTTTTTGCTTATTAGGAGCGCTCTTTATCCTGCCATCATATGCATCACGCTTGAACTGATTCAGAGCTCGCCTATACTTATTACGACTATTACGAGCCAAAATCCCGAAATCATGACTATTTGAACGACGAAATAAATCCTTAAAACAATAGTACTCCTCACGAAGATCAACGAGTTCTTGTGTAAACTTGTACTTTTGCTTCCCACGTAGACCACAGAACTTGCGACTTGACCAAGGGCATGAGGCATCGAGTACCGAACCCAATATTCGCAAAAACTCTAAGGTAGAACCCTCCACACTATTTGCCTCATAGACTCCAAACCAGGAAATTGAGGACAAAGAGCTACTTAGATGTAAGATATTGTCTGGCCTCACGAGCCGAAAGCGAGAAATTATTGGATCGGTGGATGGAATCTTCTCAAATAGTCCGAGTTCAACACCACGATGGTCACTAAATTTTGCCTCACTGATAACTGCTTTATACCATTGAGAACCATAATTCGTAATGAATATATACAGACAAGATGGTTCACCTAGCTGACCACCACTAGGGTATCGAGTGATCTCGCGAAGGGTAACATGAAGACCGTATCCTTCAAGAAGGTTGACGAATGAGTTTCGATTTCGGATGTGCAGAGGGTTTGAGCAAGCATGTTCAAAATGGACATTGAAGTCACCCATGAGAATAATCATTCGATTTGGTTTACAAATAGTAAATAGAAGACCGTCCAGCTGCTTCATAAAAAAGTCAAAATTATTCTGATACGGAGGTCTATAGACACAACAAATAGTAAGGTTAATAGACCTCATATGGATTGCAGAAATCTCGCAAATCCCCTCAACTGAAAAACTCTCAGTGTTAATCTCATCAGCATCAATCCCCTGCCGAACCAAGAGAGCCGATCCTCCTCCCCCTCCGGATTTTCGTGAAAATGAAGAGGCCACATAAAAACCAGAAGGCGAATAAAACGAAACTTCGTCCAATTTACACCAATGTTCTGTAACACCAATCATCATGATGTCCATTCGACTCTGCAGAAAAAAATCAATCTCATTCAACTTGGAACGCAGTCCCTGGATATTCACCAAAAGGAGAGAAGACGCTACATTCCCCGCCACAGGGTCGGCAAGTCTGGTCTGATGTCAAATCTCTGGCTGTGAACTACCCTACTGAGACGTCAAAGAAATTACAGGTGGAGTGTAACTATAACTCTGGATCGCCGACATGATTCTATCACAAAGAATCTTTCGAGCTACTTGACTGTAGAACGGATCAGACGACTTCGATAATATCATGGTACTGTCAATAAGGCTCTTTTCCACAATTTTGACGCCCGAGAACTTGGAGGGTAAACCCTGCAAAAATCTATTTAGACGACTAATCTCTTTATTTACTGACGACCACCATGGAAGCAGATAGTTGAACGGTGCAAGCATTATGATGATTCTACAATTCATGTCATTGAGTTGGGTAATCGTACGCAATAGATCATGCTTGAAACTTTTTAGATCGTTAAAGGCGACATTCACAGAACCCGCCGACAGGACTATGTAAACCGGTCGATTTCTTCGATCCAGCAAAGACTCACACAAAACTGACAACGGAGTACCATCTATCTGCAATGTGGAGGTTTTAAACGAATCTGGAAGGAGTGAACGAATCATCCTCCCTATCCCTCTTGAATAAGAGTCACCCATAATAATCACTTCCTCTCGATCCTCAGCCTCTCCAATGGCTGGAGGTGAAACTCGGGAAGAATTTAAGGGAACGTCGCACTTATTCTCCATATTCACCCTCTTCAGTTTCTCGCGTTCACCAATATCTCGCACAGGCCGTCCACCATCATATCTGTCGTGATTCAATTCCGGAACATCATTCTTAACTGTTGAAATGTTCACAAATGGACTTGAATCATGAATATCCTTGTTTTTCAATTCCCTCTTTTCAGCTATAGGGATAGCCGTCTCCCGTGACTTTTCCCTACCACAGTCGTTCTCCGATACCCACTCGACTAGCTGTGAAAGTCGAGATTCAAGCCTATCAAGGCGAGGTAAAAGATTGTTGATATCACTTTCCGAGGCTACCGCAGTCCGAAGGAAGGTTTGATCAGCAGGGTTTTTCGATAAAAAATTCTCATCGCGGATTTGGTCCGTCTGAGTACTAACCCCAAGTACTTTGGGAATCAGAAAATTGTCAGTCTGAACACCGACTTCAGTGAGAACAATATCACAATTCTCACCGTGGATTTGGACCGTCTGGGTGCAATTATCATAAGTATTTATACAACTCGCGATTTCTTGCTCAAGTGTGAGAGGGGTTTGAGTATACAAGCTTTTCATAAAGTCTGTACAGCAAGTCTCGGTACTCACTTCGTTCTGTGCAACGTTAGAAAAATGAATAGATATATACAAAGGTATTAAAAAATATCAAGTATGAACATATTAAAAAAAGAAACGTTGATTATTTATAGTCTTTTTATTCAATATTATTATTAAAAAAAGGTTTTTTAATTATGATTGAATAACATAAATATCCCACTTGAGTAACTATGTAATGAAAATTCATTTATCAATCAATTCATTTTCATAGTATATGATGAATATCACTCAATAAAATTGCTTATTCAGTATAACTTGGTAGGTAGATGTGGAAGTGAAATCACAAGCAATGTTACTGATCTATTCCGTGGGGGTCAAGGAGGGTCGGATTGAAGGGGAGGGTAACAAGGGTCGCTAGGCAACCAACCTCATACTCCATTTGCTAGCAACCAATGAGCGTGCGTTATTTTTCATTTACCCTTTCCGTCTCCAATTGTCCAAGAATCGGATTTCTAACCAAACATTCATCAATTATTAATGACAATGAATATGCAAGCTATCTCATTCTTTACTCAACACCTTTAATAGCCCGAATTCTGCGATTTCATGATTAAAATAATTATAGTATGGTAAAAACTAAATGGTGGAAACCTAGATCTACTTATTCTGGATACATTCCCGTATTATAATTGGAAAAAATCTTTCGTGGAGGATGAAAAACTTTGGGAAAACTTTTGAGTTCGACGCTAGCGCCATCTCCTAAAAGAGAATCGAACTAGAGGGCTGTCCCCTTTAGCCTTAAGACAATAACGAGACCAGGACTTTGGCATCACATGGGTAGGCGGAACCCTTCTTAGGACGTCCCACAGTAAGACTTAAGACAGTAAAAACCATAGGTTTATGTCTGTGTGTGTGTGTGTAGGTGTGTGTGTGTAACAAAATCTTGTGTACTCTGCCCAGGCCTTAGTTCTCAACCGATTTTCCTGGTTCTTTTTTTGTTCGTCGCGGAAAACTATCTAGTTGTGCACTACGTCGCCGGAATTTCGAATTTTGCCTTTTAAGGGGGGGAAAGGGGGGGTTAATGCTTAAAAAACGTGCGTTTGCGTGCATAATCTTGTAAACTCTGCCCAGGCCTCAATTTCCAACCGATTTGCGTGTTTCTTTTTTTGTTTGACTCAATTAACTTCCGAGTTGTACATGATTTTACCAGAGTACCAAAATTCGCAAGGGGAGGGGATGGGTGGGGGGATAATGTTCACAAAATATCCGATTTTTCAATATTTTGGTTCCTTTACTGCTTACTAATTGTACCCAAGCTTTGAAATTGAGGAAAAATTCTCATTATACCTCCGAATTTTCATGAATTATTCTCTGTACCACCATGGTGCCAGGATATGGTGCCATGATGCCATAAACCGCTTATTTCGTGTTTTTTTTTGTGTTTCACCTTGAATACGGATGTGAACTTCGACGGATTGCCTACCAAAACTAACAGATGAAAGTTCAATGTTACGACGTATTTCCGCTTTGGTGCCAGACTGGCACCATTGTTGGCGTTGGGGAGGGGGGGGGGGTGAACTCGAATTCGCATGTTGGGTATCGTAGATCATGGATTTTAAAATGCTCTTCAGATTCGAGGCTCCCATGCCGCTAGAAATGTTAAGGTGGATAATGGGGGGGGGGGGGTCAGTATTTCTTGCCTAAAGTAATAAATAAATTACATCGAGTGAAACAGTTTTATCACTTAACAACTGGTTAAACTGATCTAATGCTTATCCAATGGGACGTCCCCTGGAATGCATGCATTACTAAACAATATGTTTCTACCTGACCTCCCTTCAATCAACCAAGTATTGACTCTCATTTTGAGACCAAATAATTTTATGAAACTCAACAACATGGAACATTATTTGAGCTCTGATTCTACCCGAAGCCCCCCCCCCCCCTGATATGAATTGGTGCGCTAATTACAGTGATATTCTTATTAGTGTTTTTGTCAAATAGGTTATAATCTAATTATAAATTATAAATGTCTTTGACGGAGAATTTCTTTATAAGTGAAAGTACGAGTAGTTCCAAAACCAAACGGTGATGATTTCATATGTGTAGGTTACACATATGAAATCATCACCGTTTGGTTTTGGAACAACTCGTACTTTCACTTATAAAGAAATTCTCCGTCAAAGACATTTATAATTTATAATTAGATTATAAATGCTTGCATACGAGTCTGCAACACATTGGGACATTTTCATTTCAACCACTACACAACAAGGTAGTGAAGTACGGTTGTTAGTTCATGTACCCAAGCACCAAAATAAGAAAACGGTTGATTGTTCTCTACGCAACACAGTGTTTATTGGTCGCGTGAGCAAGTTTTTTCGTGACGATTTTTCAGTTTATGTGCCAAAGCAAAGACATGAAAATGTCAAAATTCCATTCGTACAGCATAGTTGAAGGAGAAAATGTTTGCCAACATGTGATACATAACTAAAATTTTGTGGGGTTGAACCCACAGAAAGGAGAGCTCAATCAGAAATGAAGCAGGAGTACAAAGAAATTTAACAAAATTCTGAACTGAAATTTTCAGGTTTATTTAACCAACGTTTGGTGCTCCCAAACATAAATGAATAAAATAAAATTTAATCCTCAGGGAATCACAGATATAATTGATAGGTACGATATAGATTTAACTTTTCTACCTACCTATCAACGAGAATCCTATCGATTATAATAGTTCTGAGACTTACTTCCAACGGCCGTGGAATTTAATGCTATTCGTTCGAATATTCGGTACTTATACAATATGACTTATTTTCGGAACAGAAGCAGATCAGTCCTCGAGAAGGAGAAGGGGAAAGGAGTCCCAGGAGCACAATTTTCGCCTCGATCTTGGCTGGTCAGGTCTGGTACCTGAAACTGAACAACGAACCATACTGCATTATAGTTTCGTTGTTACCGCTTGTACAAATCAAGAACATTCGACATTTGACGAGAATTATGCGCCTACCGGTACGATAATGTTGAATCCTCGGATAGGCAATGTCGGCTTTGGGTTGACTCCGAAACGATGGTTTCCGAAGTAATGCGAAGTGATGCTTGATTCCTTCGGCGATCAAGTAGACGAAAGGTTGAATCTGATACAGAACGAACGAAACCTTTGTTGAATATTTATGGATCTTTCATTAAATTTTTGGGTAGGAGTAACCAACAGCGCAACTGGTAGGTAGGTCTTACCCTTTTCAGTATAGAATAGAGGAGGCCGCAGTAGGACGTCTTATCCCCGGTATCCAGGAAGATGATCCTCACGAAACTGAAGAACGGAAGAATTTTCTTTCGGAAAATTTTGTACAAACGGCAGTCAAAAACGGACGAGAGAACAAAGAGAGTTGAGATGGCACTCAACGGCGAACGAGAGAACAAAGGAAACGTAATTTTCCCACTTCTTCCAGCGGGCGGGCAGCAGCTCCGAACCGTACACGTGCTTTCCATGCTTTCCAAATTTGCTTTTTCCGTTTTGCGGG
>CM019178.2:69034257-69083832 GCA_009739505.2 Apolygus lucorum
AATGTTTTGAATAGGTAATTAGATTAATATTGTACAATTTTTAAAAAAAAATTAAAAAAAAAAAGTGTTTATAATAAGAAGAGAAATTAATTTTGTAAATACTGAATAAAAATTGGGAAAACCCAATCTCTATCGATTGTTGACCCCACCTTGACGCGGTGATAGAGCTTAAGTTGGATGTAAATCCAACGACTAAGAGGGTCAACATTTTTTACGAATGAATCGGTGTTGTAGCAGTCATATTATTATACACAATCATAAGATGATGCTATGTGCCACACACACACACACACACACACACTTGGCTGATACTGTACTGCTCATCCCTCCTGGCTGATACAGTAACAATGGAGTGCATGTTCAAACAGGAAAAGAGATAATGAGTGTGTCATTACTAATGACTCATTAGTATGAGTCAAGGGGTAGAGTGGTTGGTAAGAGGGGGGTGGGGGGTGGTCCCCTACGAATTGTCAAGGTTGTTCCCTACGAATTGGGAGGATGGTCCCCTAAGAATCGGTAAGATGGTCCCCAATGAATTGAGAAGATGGTCCCCTATGAATTGATAGGGTGGTCCCCTACAAATGGGGAAGATGGTCCCCTATGAATTGGATACTACACTGCCCACCCCCCCTGGCTGATACAGTAACAATGGAGTGCATGTACAAACCTGTAAAAAGACACACACACACACACACACACACACTTGATTGTTACTATACTGCCCATCCCTCTTGGCTGATACAGTAACAATGGAAGTGCATGTACAAACATGTAAAAAAGACACACACACACACACACACACACTTGGATGATACTGTACTGCCCACCACTCTTGGCTGATACAGTAACAATGGAGTGCATGTGCAAACAGGTAATAAAAGACACACACACACATTTAATGATGGTCCCCTATGAATTGGAAGGATGGTCCCCTACGAATTGAGGGAGGGTTCCCTACGAATTTTAGGGACGCCATGCATGCAAGAACATGCCGTAGGCGCCTGCAGGAGGGCGCCATGCATGCAAAAACATGCTGAGGCGCCTGGCGGCCGCGCGATGGACGGGCGGGGGGGTGGGAAGGCCCGGCAAGGCGAGGCGGGGGGTGGGAGCGGTCGTGAGGACGGGCGGGGCGGGGGCGGGGTATCCGGGGTGGGCGAGGGGGAGTCTTGGCAGGGGGGGGTGAGCGGGTGGTCCGGGTGGCGGGCGGGGGGGGGGAGCGGTCGGCTGGTTGGCGAGGGGGTGGGAGCGGTGGAGAGGGCGGGTGGGGGGGGGGGAAAGTTGAGGGTAGTTGGGGTCTAGAGAACTGCGCCAGAACCGGCTTTTTTACCCTACTGGGGGCTACCGAGCACCGTTTCGTATGAGATTAGGAACGAGGAAGGAACGACCCGCAACGAGGAAGGAACGACGAAGTAATGTCGTACGCTCGAATTGAACACTGTTCTCTACTTTAAATCACAAAATAACCTGGTAACTCCGAGTGAAGGTGAATTTTTTATTCCTTGAAAAGTCTGATTGGAAAAATTAGATTGGCAAGTAGCAGCCCAGTAACGAATTGAGCATTGCCTTCCACTTGTGGCAGCGATTCTTCTGTCTTCATTCCAAATTTTGCCAACCTGGCGCAATTCCTTCTTCGCAGATCTCCTCCAGGTCTCCCAGGGCCCGCCTCTCCATCTGCTCAATGTCTTCATCAAGGTTGCACAGTGTGTGCAACCCACCTCCCTTTTCCCTTCAAAATCTCCTCACCAATAGGAAGCTTTGCCTTGGCTCTCCTTAGCTCGGCATTGGAGATAAAGTTTGGCCATCAAATCCCCATGATCCTTCCTGTGGAATGGTTTACGAAGGTTTGCAGCTGACGGGTGATGAACTCTGTGATCAGGTCAATCCAGTAGAGTCTGGTGTTCAGAAGCAGCTATCAAGACATGTGCAGGTTACACGGAATCGGGCTTCACCGAATCAGCACTGTAGTATGTTGGGGCTTTTGGCTGCAGATCAACTACCATCAAGCCTCAAATCAAACAACCGCATCCAACAAGTAACTACTTTATGTGAAATTATCACTACCCATTCTGGTCTGATCTGAAGACGTGCAGCCAGCACGTCTTGCTATGTTCAACAGCCAAAAGACAAGTCCAGGTTACTCAAAATCCTTGGTGAGTTAGAATCAATACGATCCATTCGGACATCAACTTAATTTTCTTGATGCAAATACGAGCTAGTCCATAATTCTCATGTGCTTGATTGGTGAAGACGGAAGAGAAAACTACTAAAAACGGAGTTGAGTAGAACGTTGTCTATTTCCACGAAAATAATGAGTTACAAGTTAAATCGATTTCGACGGTTAGGTCATCATCAGTAACAAACAATAACTGAAGGTACATCACAGAGAGCATAGCTTATATAGACACAAGTGAAAGGGAGCTTGAATCCCATTGGTCGAGGAAGTGAAAGTCATACCCAATCAGATAAGTGATAGGAGAATCCTATTGGCTCAGAGAAGTAAAGGGACCTGGGAGGATCATCAAATGCCAATCAAGGCGGACAAAGTGAAAGGGAGCTCAAACATTGGTGATGGTAACATTGGAAGGGGGGACCAAGCTATTGTAGGAAGGAACCTATCAACGGTGAAACATGTTGCGGGACCACCTCATTCAGACATTTACCAGACCTATCACTCTTAAGAATCTCGAACTTTTCAAGCACATCCAACATTCCTCCCTTCGGGCAAAAATGAGGAAATTCTATGTGCCGTCCGTTTGTTAGATCAAAACTAAAGTTATGATTGGATTCTCTTAGGTGATTCGCAAAAGCGGAATCCCCTTTGCTATCCCTGAAATCCTTCTCATGCTCTTTTATTCTTTCCCTAAATCTCCTACCAGTTTGACCACAATACTCAAGCAGAACATTTCAGCTTATAAACCCCACTTTTATCTTGAACGCTAATTTTATCTTTAACAGAACCCAACGAAGCTTTAAGATTATTTTTATTTTTAAACCCTACTTTGAAACCTCTAGATTATAACATTTTGCCAATTTTGTCAGAAATCTTCCCATAATAAGGTATACTTATCCACTTTTTCTCTTCTAATACAACTTCTCTAACCAAATTAGAAACCCCGTCTCTACACTTTTTCCTAAGAACCTTGTTCCATATGGAATCAATGAGACATCCCCCATATCCATTGCTTGCGGCTATACTCTTGATAATAGTTTTTTCTTTAGATACATTTTGATCACTCATTGGTATTGACAAAGCTCTATTGATCATACTATGGAAAGCAGCATGTTTATGAACTAAGGGATGATTTGATGTACTATGAATAGTGATATCACTGTAGGTATCTTTTCTATAAATGGAGAAATCATGTTTTCTGTTAATCAATGAGATGGACAGATCAAGATAATTAAGCTTATTTCCACCTAGTTCAAGAGTGAATTTAACAAAAGGATCTAGTGTATTGATTTTTTCATGAAAAGAATTTAGTTGCCTTTCAGTTCCTGCCCATAGAATTATTATATCATCAACGTACCTATACCAATATAATAGGTTGTTTGATTTACACTTTTCAAAGATTCGTTTTTCAAGATGATCCATATAAATATCCGCAAGCAAAGGAGACAGCGGTGAACCCATGGCTACCCCTGGCGTATGTAGAGAAAACTACCTTGAAAGTCCCGGCGAGTTGTTTGATGAGTCATTATCTTCCCATGAATTTATGATCATTAAAGCGTATGTACATTTTCACTGTGAGCTCTGCAACGGTGTTATAATGCTCAAGAATATAAAGATGACCAAGGGACAAGAAATTCCGTTTTTCGACACCTACCGGATTTGGCTCTGGCGTCGTGGCGGGGGCAGTCCTTATTTAGCTACCAGCAACCAGCCAAACGTCGAAGTTATTGAGTTGGCACCAGCGAGTGATGTCTCCCGACTAGAACTATTGCATTGTTTACAATCTTCTGTAGGAAAATGTTGAGCACCCATTCATATTTCCTTTGAAATCAATGATCATCATGGAATCAATCTTAATTATTGGTTTCCCGAAAAAACTGGAAAGAACGTTTTCTTACCTCAAAGAACGGTGTTTCTAAATTATTCACGAGGGAAGAATAACTTCCTAAATAACCTAAATAAAAATTTTGTTATTTCTCCCAACTGTATAATCATCATAACTGCAAATATTTCTTAAACAGTAGAGTAGTCAAATTCGGAAAGAAAAACGCTGCAAATCGTTACCCAAACGTTTATTGTTTTTTCTGTGTAGATCACTCGCCTGTAAAGAACATAGCATTGCCATTGCAACTACCTACCAACCATATTTTCGCTTCACAATCAAGTTTATTTTGAATTAATAAACGCTTCACACTCAATTCGAAGAAATAGGGAGTTGAGGTTCCTTCATTGGGAAATTTGATTACTGGTTGCTAAGGACGCAAAACTGGTACTACTCGGAGAAGAAACAACAACGATCGCATTTGGTAAGTTCAAATTTAACGGAGATTAGACCTCTCAGGTGATTCACACCCGCGATTTTGATTTATCGTAAGATCAACCCTTAAGTTCTCGTAGGGAGCGAATGGTATGACTTACAGAGCTCCGGGTGGTCTCATTCGATTCTAAAAATTCATTACTGTTTCAAATGGGTCAAAAATCAATACCTTTATTTGGAGAGTTTTTGAGCTTGGGCACTTTTGAAAATTTCATCCCTTATTTTTCTCCCGTTAGAAGTGACTGACGTCAACCAAAGCCGACCACCGTACGCGACACTTTCCTTAGTTACCAAAGGCCGATTTTGATGAAATTTGGTAGGTGGGGTCCATTTGGGGTCTAGTTGTGCTCCGAAGCTTTTGGTTCATGTCAGTCACTTCTAAGGATTGAAAATTAAGGTCTGAAATTTTCAAAACGCCCTAGCGATATGAAGGTATTGTTTTTTCATCAATTTAAAATAGTATTGAATTTTTAGAATCAACCAGAGCTCTGTAGGACAAACCGTTCGCTCCCCATGAGAACTTAAGGGTTCGACTTAAGAGTTAAATCAGAAACACGAGTGTGAATCGTTTAAGAGGCCCACACCGCTCAAATTTTAGCTGACAACAATCCTATCGTTGTTCGTTTCTTTGCTTTATACTCAGTTTTGAGTCCTTAGCAACCAGTAATCAAATTTCCTAATAAAAGCACCCACAACTCCCTATTTTATTCGAATTTAGTGAGAAGCGGTTATTTCTTCAAAATAAACTTGATTGTGAAGCGAAAATATGGTTAGTAGGTGGTGACAATGGTAAATTTTGTGTTCTTTGCAGGCAAGCGAAAAAAAAAAAAAACCGCTGCAAATTATTACACAATGGGTTATTATTTTTCTATATAGATCACTCGTCTACAAAATCACCAACCATCCAATATGAAGGAAAAAAAATATATATATATAAAAAAAAATCAAAAAAAAAATTTAAAAAAAAATCAAAATCACCAAATATCGATTACATTTCGATCAGCTCTAATTTGAACGGAGATTAGGCCTCTTTTGCGATTCACACTCGTGTTTTGATTTACATATATATATATATTTCAAAATAAACACTTAAATTTTCGTAGGAAGCGAACGGTTTGTCTTACAGAGCTCCGCGTGGTCTCAAAAAATTCTAAAAATTCTATACAATCTTAAATTGAAGGAAAAACAATACCTTTATATCGAAATTTTTTGAGTTAGGGGCGTTTTCAAAATTTCAAAATTGATTTTGGAACCCGTAGAAGTGACCTACCTCAACCAAAAGCTTCGGGGCACAACTAGACCCCAAATGGAGCCTACATACCAAATTTCATCAAAATCGGTCAATGCTAAGTGGCAAAAATGCCGCGTACGGCGTACGGCGGACGGACGGCCAAATTTTGGTTTATTATTTTCAATAATGAACCTTTGGAATCGACCAAGAAAAAAAAAAATTTTAACACCCCCTCAAAATTTGATGGTTTACGTTTCAAGGTACGTAGAATCCAAAAATCGAATAAAAATTTGGCCGTCCGTCCGCCGTACGCCGTCCGCCGTACGCCGTCCGCCGTACGCCGTACGCGGCACTTTTGCCACTTAGCATTGACCGATTTTGATGAAATTTGGTATGTTGGCTCCATTTGGGGTCTAGTTGTGCCCCGAAGCTTTTGGTTGTTGTAAGTCACTTCTATGAGTTCCAAAATCAATTTTGAAATTTTGAAAACGCCCTAACTCAAAAAATTTCGATATAAAGGTATTGTTTTTCCTTCAATTTAAGATTCTATAGAATTTTTAAAATTTTTTGAGACCATGCGGAGCTCTGTAGGACAAACCGTTCGCTCCCTACGAAAATTTAAGGGTTTATATTGAAATATATATATATATATAAATCAAAACACGAGTGTGAATCGCAAAAAAAGCCTAATCTCCGTTCAAATTAGAGCTGACCGAAATGCGATCGATGGTTGGTAATTTTGATTTTTTTTTTTCCTTCACATTAGATGGTTGGTGATTTTGTAGACGAGTGATCTATATAGAAAAATAATAAACCATTGTGTAATAATTTGCAGCGTTTTATTCGATTTTTGGATTCTACGTACCTTGAAACGTAAACCATCAAATTTTGAGGGGGTGTTAAATTTTTTTTTTTCTTGGTCGATTCCAAAGGTTCATTATTGAAAATAATAAACCAAAACAGAATAATAATGAACCTTTGAGTAATAATTTGTAGCGTTTTTTTAATTCGATTTTCGGATTCTACATAGGTACTTTGAAACGTAAACCATCAAGTTATGAGGGGGGGGGGGGGGGGTTAAACATTCCTCGATTCCATTGGTTTATTGAAATTTTGTTATTTATTTTGTTTATTTTGAAATTTGTTTATTGAATTATTATTGAAAATAATAAACCAAAATAGAATGGAAATAATCAATAGAAATTCTATAGTAAACGTTTTGATAATGAATCAGTGACCCCGTACGGTCAACCCAAAAGTCATACTCGTAACTAATTCAGTTGGGTTCCGATATTTCGCTCTCACGTTTAACTTTCGGGGGGTCCCACATAGTGATTTAATAATGACCACCCATCAATGGCTCTATGAGACTGTAGTTTCCCCGCTCTCTTCAACACGTTGGCCGCTGACGTTCATTTTCTGGTTATTGCGGGAATACCCCCCCCCCCCTTCCTATACTACCTTTTAGTTCTACTGCCGACCTCAACTTCACTCATGTTTACCTTCGAGTTTTAGTGGTTGCAGCTTCCCCCAACTTGAAGTGTCTGAGGCTCCCAATCTACGCGTCGAACAGCGACTTTGGAGAACTTCCCTCCTCTATGAACTTTGTTTTGCTTCCTTAATTACTCTCTAGAGCAGCATTTTCACGCGTAAGGTAGCGTTCCAAAAAAATTGAGTCTCGTGGGTTCATTTATTGCCAACAAAATAATTCGTAATTAAGAATTTCTGCATTTTTTATACATTTTGACGCTCATTGAGGAACTATTGTTGGTCGGAATTCACAGTTTCAGACCTCAAAGTTTAATTCAACTCACTTCAAAACACCTTGACTCCTATTCCCAGCTCCAAAACCCAGGTCAGTTGCAGAAAGTGAACTTGTATGTCAATAATTAACGACCAGGGTTTGAAACTGGCTCATGAAAGTTGAAGGGCTGCTGCAATGGAAGAGTCGTTGGGGGCCACTTGCAAACTGCCTGAAAAAAGTTGGAACCAGTTGGAGTATAAGTTGCTGCGATTTCCAGAAAATCAGAATGCCAGTTAGTAGTTTGCTGATGTGGGGAAACGCTGCAAACTGAGATGCTATTTTTGAACAACAAAATGCAGCCATTAGGATCATAACAAGTTGGGATACAACCAAAGTTGTAGAAGTTATTTCAGGAAGTTGCGTCCTGGAAAGCCTCCCACGGAGCCAAGTTCGTACAGACCAATCTCACTTCTACCAGTATTATCAAAATTATCTGAAAAACTAATCCACAAGCGACTAGTACCCATAATCGAAGAATGTAAGCTGTTTCCAAGGCACCAGTTTGGCTTTCGACAGAAACATTCCACGATCGATCAAGTCCATAGAATAACACATGTAATTGAACAAGCCCTTCAGGAAAAGAAAGTCTGCTCAGCCGTCTTCCTTGACGTCGCTCAGGCGTTTGACAAAGTTTGGCATGAGGGACTCAACTACAAGCTGCGCAAAAATCTACCAATTAAGTATGCTGAGCTGCTGCAGTCTTATCTCACCAATCGCTACTTCAGAATAAAGTAAGAAGAGGCCTACTCAGAGCCAAAGCTAATCAATGCAGGAGTCCCACAAAGGAGTGTTCTTGGACCGCTCTTGTATGTCCTTTATACCAGTGATCTCCCAGAAATTGGAATGAACACCACAACCACCTTCGGAGATGATACAGCGATTTTGGCAGTCGGAGAATTTAACACTGAATCCACCAACAAGTTAAATCAATCAATATCCAGCATACAAAAGTGTACAGCAAATTGGAGAATCAAAATAAATGGAACTAAGTCGGTACATGACGGTTTCTCTAACAAGAGAATCGAGTATATTCCGGTACATTTCATGGGAAAAGTTATTCCGAATGCTAATGAAGCCAAATACCTAGGCATGACACTAGACGCCAAACTTAGATGGAAAGCCCATGTCATAAAAAAAGAAGGAAGAACTCCTTCTAAGATTCAGAAAAATGCTTTGGCTAATGGGGAGACGGTCGAAGTTGTCAATCCAGAACAAGCTTACATTGTACAACCAAGTACTTAAACCAGTCTGGACATATGGAGCTCAGCTTTGGGGCTGTACGGCTCAGTCAAATCGAGACATCCAAAGATTCCAGAACAACGTGCTAAGAACGGTGGTCAATGCACTATGGTACTTTAGAAACGAACGTCTCCATCATGAGCTTCGGATCGAAAGAATAAACGATGCTATAAAGCGACAAGCTGTGAGACACCTACAGCAGCTAAGATGTCACATCAACGAGGAAGCTGTCCAACTCCTTGATACAAGTGATATCATCAGAAGATTGAAGGCTACCAAACCTCTTGACCTAGCTTACTTGTGAAGCAGTGAAGTGAAACATCCACCATAATCAACAAAACTCAGTGATGTATCTTAGTTTTGTATATCTTTTTTGTCCATATTTTCAAAATAATATTGTTAATAAGTTATACTTGGTGCAATAAAGATTATTGAAAAAAAATGAAGTTGCGTTGCCTCACGATCTCTAGCCTCTTCGTCTACAGCTGCATAATGTCGTTGGTCCAGAGCAATGGAGAGTTTCAAGTTTCAGGAGAGCCGTTTAAAGTTTCTGCTTTCTTCTTTTTATGATACCCACTTCCTGGGTAATTCAATCAAGTTGAAAATTTGAGGGGATCATCTCAAAGAACCCTCCTATCAGCCTTACAGCCAGATCATTTACCAATGAACCAATAACTGGGAAAAAATGCAAGTTATGTTTCTCTTCACGGAAATATTTCAGGTTTCTCGAAGATAAATCACATAATAGCTCAGTTTTGCACTAACGATCCACTCTGTAACAGGTTATTTTGTTGCTGCATCATATAATATCTAAATATTGCTCTTACCTTCGGCACTTCACCTCAGGACAAACGCGGATCAACTGACTTATCCCCCTCTTGCACCAAAACTCTGAGATACCCCGCCAACCTGCGTGCTATCTAGTAGTGATCCACTTAGTTTTAGAGGAAGCGGTCTTGCACAGTGGAAGTAGACGGAATTCGGAGATGATTCATGCAAAAAACTCAAAAACGCCTTTTTTTTAGTTAACTCTGTCTTGGTCTGAACCATACTTGATGTATAAGCGTGGCAACTTGGACTTGGTCTCGCGTGGTTCGGACTACCATAACTTACTATGCAATAAGATTCCGGAATCACCTGCGGCCACCAACTACTCATCTTTCAACCTGCCTCAGATCCAAATCGATTCAGAATAGAGTTCGCCTGTTCAACGTCCTGCCAGAGCGGATGAAGGTTTTACCGGAGGGTAGATTAGCATCAAAGCTAAAAGCTATATTGATTGACGTCAATCTCTAAAAAATCTCGGAATTTTTAATTATAATGTTTGATTGTTTTATTTTATGTATGTTTGACTCTGTGCTGTACCTAGTTGGTTTTTTCAATGAAACATACTACATTTTGAAGGAGGGAAAAATACTAGCTGCTGGAAGTGTTCAAGAGGATCAATTACAATAAATTGGGATTGTAACTGTACCACTCAAGTTGGGGACCAGCGGCAATGGAAGTCAATTGCAAACCAGGGTTTGAAATTGTCCAAAAGGAGTATCGAACCAGTTTTAATGGATTTCAATTATCAAGTTCCCTAAAATCGGAAAAGCCTTGTCGGAATGAGCTAAATTAAGCAATAAAAACGTCATTGGAGGTTCAGAGAGCCGTTGAATCGGCTGACTTCGGTTACTTTGGTAAATTGACTGAAGTACGAGTAAAACCCATGATGTGACAGTAATCAATCCATTTTTCAATCAAATCCCTCGTACGGGAGCAATAGTGACGTCTTATAACGTCACAGGTTTTCATTTTCATTTCATATTACTGCACCTTTTTGGGAAACCCTCAACGGAAACTGTGAAAATCGACTCACCAGAATTCAATGGGATAAGAGTCAATCAGAAACTCACTCCATTTCGCCGAGTTTTCGGTCAATTTATAACCTTTATCAGGGCTCAGGGAAGAATTACGATGTGAAATTCAAATGGACGTCTGAATCGAAATTTTGACTGGCCATCAATAGTTGCTTATTGTCGGAGAGATGGAGCCTATTGTAATGACTCATACTCTTAGCTATGTTAGTTCTCCAATAAAGGACGCAAGGGAAACCCTGAGTGACTCATCATGCCAGGTAGGTAAGGTGAGGTACGGGGGACAAACGTCACTTGACGTCACCTTCCTCCACTCTCCCCGTACCTTGTTTAACGAATATATAAGGAGGACTCAGGGCTTCCCCTTCATGCATTCGTCTTCGAAAACTCGACTTGATTATTTCTCGCTCTACCTCGCCTTCTCATAGAAGCCCACAGTTCCTTGGAGGTCTCGGTATGCGATAAGCTCATCGCGCCGGCCTCCGCTCCCATTTCACCTAGAAGTTGTCTGCCCCCAACTAGGCCTAGGTAAATGTACTGCCTCCCTCCGGTTGGATAGCAATTGCGCCGAGGTACGAAGTTGAGCTGAATTCCTTAAGCACTCCTGTATGTGGTAGGCGGTTACCCGCACCGGGCAGAAAGTGCTGTCCCATCCTTCACCTTTGTTGAGTAGGGACCAATAGAAACCGACAAGCCGACGTGAAGACAATCGCCTTCACACACCAACACGCCGACATAACACCTATTATTTCACACCAAAACATTATTGAAAACTAATAACAAACATCAAGATAACTACAATGCTGGATATACGAAATCACTTATCTAAAACAATCAACTACAACAATGTTCGTTAAAACAAACTAACCAACAATAACAAACAATGTTTAGATAAGTGTTTTCGGGTTTCCATCATTGTAGTCTACTTGATGTTTGTTTTTAGTTTTCAACAGTTTTTTGGTGTTCAACTGTAGT
Organism: Apolygus lucorum; assembly: GCA_009739505.2. Classification (NCBI taxonomy): domain Eukaryota; kingdom Metazoa; phylum Arthropoda; class Insecta; order Hemiptera; family Miridae; genus Apolygus; species Apolygus lucorum. The sequence continues at coordinate 69,045,853 of CM019178.2, forward strand.
TCCATCGCTTCTTCAGCAGGTAATGATGGTCAGTCAAAATATTAGAGCCACAATTTCAAAAGTAAAAATAAGACTCTGTCCTCCTTGACTCTGCCCTCCTTATGATTATATTATAATAATTAATTGTTACAAAGTATTAAGAGAAAAACTTACATTGTTGTTACTACTACTTGGTAGTTTGAAGATGATGGTAATAGTAGAGTTGCTGCATCCTGAGCAAATTTAGTATTTTATTTCAACACCCAATATTTGAATGACTAACGGTAGGTACTGCGAGGAAGGATTGTATCTTAAACAGAGACTATTCAGATACCTTTCTGAGATGCTGAGGTGGACAGATTTGATGAACAAGTGTTTTACAGAAGTGAGAATCCAACTGTATCCAACACTATCAAGTGTCAAGCATTATTATTGCCAAGTCTGCCTTGACTTGAACAGGTTGTACAAGTGTCAACAGTGAGTGTCGTCAGGACAATTCATTTGTCGAGATGTTGCTGGTGCCCATGACACCCAGGGGCGTCTCGTGAGAATATTCGTGAGGCAAACAGCTTGGCCAGTCACAGAGGAATAACCAATAATGAAAAACGCTGCAAATTATTATACAAAGGTTTATTATTTTTCTGAAGATCAACGTCAGCTTTACCCTCGTCACTACCTACCAATCATGTTTTCGCTTAAAAATGTTGTTTATTTAGATGAAATAAACCCTTCACACTCCATTTGAAGAAATAAAAAATTCCTGTGATTGCATTTTGGTCAGCTAAAATTTGTAAGGTGATAAGGCCTCTTTTGCGATTCACACTCGTGTTTCTTATTTATCGTAAGTTCAACCTTCAAGTTCTCATAGAGAGCTAACAGTTTATCCTCTGGGTGGGTTCATTCGATTCTAAAAATTCAATGGTACCTATCACAAATTGGTGAAAAAACGAGAGTTTTCGAGAGAGGGGGCCTTAAGAAGATACAGCCCTAATGTTTCACTGCTCAGAAGTGACTGACAAAACCTTCGGGGCACAACTAGGTAGACCCCAAATGGAGCTCTTATACCAAATTTCATCAAAATCGGTCCATGATAATTAAGGAAAGTTCCGCGGACGGACGGATTTTTTTATATTCGATTTTCAAAATATACGTAGTAGCTACCTACCTCAAACGTAAACCATCGGGGGGTTCAATATTATGCAATTATTTCCAAGTAGGTACCTATCAACAAGAAAAAGGATTAGGTACAGTAAAATCGGGAACGGGACACCAGTCAGCGCCAGGCAGCCGCTATTTGTGGTGGCGAAAAAACTAAGTTTTCCTTCCTTGAGATAATGTGGTTGGATGGATATGTTATGTCTTGCCATGCGTGGGTTAATTAGTATCCATGCTTCTCTGCTTTCAAGGTCACGAAACAGTTCTCCGATTGTTTGCAACAGCTGATAGCGTGGTAGTGGGGGTATGGTAATACTTGACACCGCGATGACCCCCCTGCCACCCGCCGATCGTCGCCTCTCACTCTAAACAGTCCCGAAAAATTCATTTTTTCGAATTGCTTGCCTTACATCGCTTTGCCCCACGCTAGTTCGCTTATCATCTGCAATCATCTACATTACTGACCTCTCCAAGTCTATGGTGTGTTGCGGGCTAGTATCCAAGGCAAAATACGTACTTTCTTATTCCATTCTCCTATTTCATCTAATTTACTTGGTAATAATGAAAAAGTACCTACCTAAATTATATTAAAATTTTCCAAAATTTTCCAAATATTACATGCAAAAATGGGAATATAGGAGAATCTCAACAAAACTTAATTTATTCATTTTGCTTATTTTTAGTAAGGCAAACAGTGTTTGCTATGTTTGCCTGGAGGAGGCGCCACTGATGACACCAAAACCGGTACATTCATCTTCTGCATCAATTAACCAAGACCCCACGGAGAGAAAGATTCTCTTCCATCTTCACGCCTCTAAAGTGAGATATTCCTGCTACCTGAAGCACTGAAATTGCGATTCAACTAGTACCTTAGATCCTGGTCGTATTCTATTTCACGTTCCCGAGTTCCTCCATGTAGACTCCGGCGGAATTGGATACGGGCGAAGAGGGAAATGACGCAGAAAGAGGTTTTCGAGAGCCGTTTCCCTAATCAGTGCAAGCGCGGTATTCAGAATGCGTTATTTACGAGCGATTGAACGAGAAAATGGAAAAAATGCCGCGGTTCTTGAGCGGTTGGGGACGGTGAGTACATAATGGATGGGATCCGATGATGAACGGTTCTTATCCAACTCCTCTAAGAGGCCGGAGCCACATTATTTGACCCTAATCACCCTCCAGGCCATTAAGATTCGGCCGTTCTTTTTCTGTATTTTCTCAGTAACATTTAGGGAGTAACTAATCAAAGACAACCAATCCCTTCGGTCTATCAAGTTGGTGATTATAAATGATCAACCAAAAATGTAGCTTGGAATGTTTACTCAAAGTGTTGTTTACAACGTCGTGTCTTCATGGCGGAATTATTTGGGGTCGGAATTTGTTAGTTTGGACTTCTAAATCGGATTCTAATTAAACAAAAATTACAAAAATTTGTGCCTTTGGCCAAAATGATACAAATCCGTACGTTCATCACACTAAAACCCTATCCATCTACCACGTCCCTTCCTATGAGATCAAAACCTTTGGCTGGTAACCTGTCGTGTAGTCTGTAGTGTGACGACTCAACATGTTATACGGGACAAACCAATTGGTTTGTTCCCGATTTGTTGGAGCTACGCCTGAAGAGATGTCCGATTCATAGAGATATGAATCGATATCCTCTTCGGGCCGGCTGATTAATCTAATTACTGGTTTGAAGGGGTAGGGTCGTCACACCCTCCTCTGACTAATTATGAACAATAAGGTGAATTTCATTCTGGAATTCATCCTATATTGTTACAGTAGCTCGAGTCATTCTATCCCCTCTAATCATAACAATGATTCCCCAATACTCAGCATAGATAGCTGATATGATTAGGTGATACTATTAGGTTCAGAATAGTTTTACGTTGGTTGATAAATAAAATCGTCTTTATAGAGTAAAAAGTAAAAGATTTGGACAAGGACTCCAGTAGTTGTCGAAACGTTAGGAATTTGCCAAAATGTTCAAATTGATTTACCTAAGCCAATTTCCTTTTCACGATTAATGTTTTACTTGAAGTCCATGGGTGCTTCATATTTATTTTCTTTTTTACTTTATTTTATTTAGGCGCATGCAACCTGTTCTGGTCATGGGCGCCAAATACAAAAGTTAACAATTATTATTTAAATTTCATAATACAAGCGAATTTTTTTTAGTTTTTCAAAAATTGGTATCATATTTATTTTTTCAAAAATTTCATATTTAGTTTTTCAAAAATTGGTATCATATTTATTTTCAACAATTTCCAGCATTGTTGCTGGAAACTCCTTGTGGTCATTTCATTGACGATTTTCAAAATTCAATCCATGAGGTCGAATAAATAATACCTTGATGTGATCATAATCAACCTCGTTTTATTATTTGAAGGGTTATGAGTGGTAACCGATTGAATGATATACTTAGTGATACGTGGACAGAAAAGAGAAACCAGGTTGGAGCCTGGATAGCAGAAGAGAGACGAGTAGCCGCAATGCGACCGTCTCGCAGCCAAATAGGCCCCGAGTTTTGGCGGCCGTCCCTCAAGCTGAAAGAGTATCGAAGTCGATAACTCTACTTTTGAATTACAGTTTTGTCGAAAGGGCGAATTTTGGCCGCAAATCGGTTGCTAAACTCCCAACTAATAGTGCGAAATCGATATGAGATAAACCTAGGGTGTTTCAAAATGATGTCGACAAACTTTCGTTGTAGGCGGTATGGAGTGAGAAGTCAATCAAAAATTGAGCCCTGAGAAACTGATTTGTCCTGATGGGAGGACCGATTTCTACAGAAGAATCAACTAGATGTTTGTTGAGTCGATTTCTGTCGTCACTGAATTTAGTTTTTGTTCCTGCCTGTCGTTTACTCTTCTTATAGGTTCTCAAGATTTCACAAAATTTGTGAATTCTTGTTCATTTAATGAACCAGAGGAATGAGGGTAGCTCTAGCTGAACACCTGCACTTGGAGGTGCCTCCACCCGTCTCTCACCAATCCTAGAAGATACAAAGGGTGTTCACTCAGGATTGTTGACCCTTTAGAGCTCGATTTTACTATTAATTTCCAACATAATCTCTTTGTAATGTTTTTTAAAACTTTTTTTAAACACTTTTTGTAGTCAAACTACCTACACTTGCATGGGATGAGACGACCAGGGCCGATGGTTCACTTGAATCCTCACTGGGAAGAAAACCCAGAATCGCCCGAATTTTTGAAGGATAAATGCCAACCTCAAGGCGGTATTACTAAACTCAAGACAGCTGCGATTAATCGAAGTTATTTATCGAATCAAAACTTACCAAATTATGAAGCTGAACAAATTTATTTTCACAATTTTCTTGATGACTATCTTTAATTTTACAATTAATGGGCCTCTTTCGCTTAATACATGTTTAGTGGTACGACTGAAAAAAAAGAATAAACATTAATACATGTGTTCGACAATCTATTCCAAGTGATATCACTGGTTACTCATAGATAGTACATTCGATCTTATAATAAATACGGCATTGAACAAGACTTAAACTATTTAATTGATGGGTTGGGGCCGTTTATGATCCTCTAGCGCGGTAGTGGTCTCCAAAGTAGGTATAACGAAGGATGGAAGCCTGCGGAAAAAAATTATTGGTTGCCTGTAAAGTCGGTATACGGGCGAAAGTTTTATTACGTGACAACGACTTTGAGTGGTAAAATAATTTTAATGTTAATATTCATTCGTATAGTAGGAAGAAGGATAAAATAATAGTAACAATTTAAAACATTTATTTATACAAAGAATTATATTTAAAACATGAATTTATACAAATAATCTCGCACTGAATTTCATATTAACAAAATTTTATTTGAGCTCGAAGAGAGAAATTCAAAATTTAAACAAATTATTATTGGTTGAGAAACGAAATAAACGTCATTTATTCCATCATGTTATATTATCAGTCTGAAATTATTTACCTTTGCTGTTTGAATTGTTGCGATGGACGAAACTACCTTCACATCATCACTACACAATCGTTTTACAATTAACTGGCAACGTGTAAAATTGTATGCAGGCGCCTAAATAGAAGCGCAAGACATGAACCGGTGTGTATGCCTATCTCTCTCGCTCTGTCTCTCTCGCTCTTAGGCGGAAGAGAGAGAAAGAGCGAGAGAAGTGGAAGGGACGCGTGCCTCTCACTCGCTCTCATGTGAGCGCATACAAGAGCGGAGCGTAACGCAGTTTCTTGAAGTGTCACCCGGCAAACCAATTTATAAGACGTTGTCACGTCAATAACGACTGAGTTGTACACAAATACATAGGTATTGTAGGAAAAGGGTTTCTTTTAGTCGACTCTTTGTCGGACATACCGTGATCTCATTTGATCCTTTGACTGGAGAACAATATCCACGGAGTGTATGCTTCAGCCAAAATTTAGTCGCTGTATTCCCAACAGATGTCACTTAGATTGTAGCTCATCCGCTCATCAACCTGTAGACGACGTGTTCTGGTTTAAGTTAAAAAAAAAAGAAAAAAATAACGTGGTATGTCAAGTTGTTAACCATGCCCAAGTGGCGACTTGTTGTCACTCACCTTGTAGCAGATATCGAAATCGTACACAAAACGGACGACCACCACAACCATCAATCCCTCCAGCAAGACTCGAGAAACCCAATGATCTGTCCCTTTCTTCGGAAGTTAGGGAGATTCGCTCAATTTTCGCATTCGAATCGTTTGCCTCCTCACAAAACTCTCCACTGCCACCTCCGATCTCCTGACGTCACCTTCTTCTCCTTCAGGCTGTCCAGTGGAACCAGCTGGTTGCGCAGGTGCATGGATTTGACACATGACAAGTTGCATGGATGTGTCAGGTATGAAGTGATCACTTCTCGATGATCCGGAATTCCTTGTTAGTGGCTCGCCGCTAAGATTCGATTTAGCGGAGATTTAATTACCGCTACATCTTGTTTTGGAAGTTTTTTCATTTACAAGTTTTTTTTCTTCGTGTTTTTAACTATTTCACTAAAATGACCATAACTCACAATGTAAACTTAACAATAGGCATAAGGTTGGAAAGAGCGTTTCGACTTAGATAGATTCATTCGTTAAAAATTTACAATTTTCTGTGTTCAAACACTAATTTTTTATAATCGAGTAAATTCTAAGTAGTCAGTGCAAAATTCAGTTAAGTTCAACATTTAGTAGGTAAAAGTTCAAGTTCTAAATCAGTCAGCAACAGAGTGTACGTCACGGCCAAATTTTAATATAAAAAAAACGAATTTTATTTTACACTTGAACTTAGTTTTATTGGAAAAATGCTTAATTCATATAATACATATTTATTCTCAATAGATTAGAAGTACAGAGTGGACTGAAGAGAAGAGAGGAAACGGCTGGAGATGGTTGCGGAGATACTGAAGTGTGACTACCATATACATAATAATAATAATAAGTTATTATTTGTTACTGATGATGACTGACCGTCAAAATCGATTAACTTGTAACTCATTATTTTCGTGGAAATACACAACGTTCTACTCAACTCCGCTTTCATTACGACTCAAGCACCTTGTGTTCTCTTTGTAATATAGGATTTAGGTTTAGGTATTGTTATTAAAAGTCGATATTTTGTATCGATACTGTATTATATCCAAGTATTGATATTCCAAGTATTGTTGGGCATGAGTATCGATACTTTAGTGTCACAAACTATCAATATTATCCAATATTTTCAAGAAATCATAATCACACTCGATTCGAAAGTAGTCTTTTGAAGAAACTCAATTTTAAATGCTTGCATACGAGTCTGCAACACATTGGGACATTTTCATGTCAACCAGTACACAACAAGGTAGTGAAGTAAGGTTGTTAGTTCACGTGCCCAAGCATCAAAATAAGAAAACAGTTGCTTGTTCTCTACGCAACACAGTGAGTCTATTTTATTTATTGGTCGCGTGAGCAAGACTTGCTTAGTTTTCGTGACGATTTTTCAGTTTATGTGCCAAAGCAAAGACATGAAAATGTCAAAATAATTTTTTTAACAATTTTTATTCATTTTTTACTATCAAGAGTCGAAGAAAAGTGATTTTCTCCGTGATATAAACGTTATTTGTGCAACCAAAGAGTAATGACCCAAAAGCCTCTCTACCTTCTTCATTTTCTAGCTATCATGGTGAATTTTCCGCGAGAAATGTATCGATATTCGATATTTAGAAATATCGGATCCAAAGTATCGATATCCAAAAATATCGGATAATGCAGTATCGATACTAAAATATCGAGTATCGGTACGAAAGTATCGATATTTTGAAATATGGAGTATCGATACCCATCCCTGATGGGATTGCGAGAGGATTTGGCCCATTTCCTCGGAGTTTGTCCAATTTTTGCAGAGTTCTAGCATGTGCTACCTTGGAGCAGCAGTGCTAGAGCAGGCCGCAATGATCAGACTGCTGGATGGAGGAGATTGGCTAGCACTCGCAAGATTTGGATCCCGGGCGTCAAGATACCGGGCAAAGCTCATAACCGAATTTAATTGGTTGGGCTCAATTAAAAATGCTCCAGCTGGAGGCAAATACCTACTTTAAATCGAAAAAGTGGTGATCCAGAAAAATAGTAATAAACAATAATAGAGAATAATTATTGATAATAAACAATAGTGAATGATTTGCTGTATGATTGTAATATTTTGGCTCGTTTCCCTACAGACAGACGGTCCAAGTCCAAAGTTGTATTACAGTGTAGGATAATAATAATTTGAATTCTTGTCAAAGCATCGTCACATATTTGCAAGTTGTAATATTTACGTACCTGATAATATTTATGAGGTGCGGGAGAAGGGAGAATGAAAATCAAATGTAAGGCGGGCAAAAGGAGGATTTATTTAGTAAAACTTACCAATAATCGAGAGGGATCGGGCCGGAATAGAAAAGGGAAGCGATGTCGGACGGGTCGCGATAACGAGACGAAAGGTGTTTACCGGTCGCGTAATTACGAGGGCCAAGAAAAGACTGGTCTCCTTCCTTACGCTCTATCACAGGACCGATGAACTCCCCTCCTCTTCATTCACTCAGGGGTCAGGTCTTCCGCCTAATATGAACGTCACACTCCCCCCCTGGCGAAAAAATTTGGGGTCATGTTGGGGACAGTTGATACCAAATTTTACTAACTGTTGGGAGGCATTCCTGGGGAAACCGTCCTGGCCCACTGGCCGTGCTACCTGTTACAGTTTACATGTGGCTGAATCAAATGAGCCTTACTTTTGTTGTCAATGTAAAGGTCAACGGCAGGTGTGGGCGAAGTGGGTGGAAAACCCCAGGGACTAACTGGTGGTGGTTGACTTTTGGCCTCCATGTGTAAGTTACGGGTGGTTTATGGGCTGATACCAGGAGTGGTGTGGCGTAAGGAGGATTTGTTACGGGGCACATTTAGTCCTATGGTCTTATTATATTGTACAGCGCTTCAATGGTGTAAGTTATTTACATTGTAAAACATAGCAATTAAAATTTACATTGTATGAAATGACAAGTAGGTACATTACAATAAGGGAAGGTACATTGAAATATGAATTTTTAAATCGTCCTTTGAAGGCACTGATAGGTGGGGGGTGGGGGGAATTTTGTTAGTTGGGTGGGTTTTCATTTGAGGGGTTTGGTCTGGAGCAGCAGTTCCTCCTCTTCGCGGTCGGGGTCCATTTCTGAAACAGGGGGGTTCACGAGTAGAGTAACTGCTACTGATTGGTCTACAGGGTGGAAGGATTTCAGCTGACTAACGTGTTGGACCTTAATGTCATGGGGGTCCACCATGTTGGTCAGCTGATATGTGACTGGGGATGGGGTCCCAGTCACTTTGTAGGGTTGGGAATATTTGTAAGCCAGTTTGGCATTAACATTATTAATTTTGGAGCTTAATGTGTATTGTTTTTTCAGGGGTATAAGGTAGGTATATCGGGAGAACCCATCAATGGCAATTAATATATGGGTATGTTGTGAACGAGTTCGGGGTAATGGGCCGGCTACGTCGAGGTAAAGAAGTTGCATGGGATGAGTCGCATCTGTGGAGCTTTGGGTCCCATAAGTGACCTGTGCGTATTTGGATCGAGCACAGACCAAACACGCAGCGACTCGCTCTCGAACCTTGGCATGTAATTTGGGGTAATAGAAATAGGATTTTATTCTTTCTGTTGTTCGTGTCACTCCTGCATGTGAGCCGAGTGCTGAGTCGTGACAGTAGTGGAACACCAGGTCGAACAAGCTTGAAGGTAGTACTGGTCGGTCTCCTCCAAGAGGTAGTTGGTAAAATAATATTCCTTCCCGGAGGGTGTAGTTGGGGATTGTGGCTCCTGAGCGTAGGGCTGTAATTTTTGGGCGGAGTTCGTTATCCTCCTGTTGGTGGATGGGAGTTTAGTGTAGACAGCAGGGTATGATTGCAGAGTAGCAAGTAGTGGTATGGGCGTTGCATCACTGGTGAGATCGTCCAGTGGTATGGTTGACCGTTCCTCGCAATTGCGGGATAAATAGTCTGCTATGCTATTTTGTTTACCGGGGAGGTGGTGGAGGGTGTAATTAAATTGATATAGTGTGGCCACCCAACGGGCTACACGGGGGGAGGCGTTCTTCATAGAAGAGAGGGTGGTGATGGCTTTTGCATCAGTGTGTAAGTGGAAATGGGTGTGTCCCAGGTATTGTTGGAACTTTAGGACGGCTAGCAATACTGCTGCGAACTCCAATTCATAAGTGGAATACTTTCGTTCGCGGTCCTCGAGTTTCCTACCTGCATAGGAGACTGCATTAAAGGTGTTGCCTTCCTGTTGTGCCAATACACATCCTAGGGCATACTGGCTGGCATCAGTAAAAATGTGGAAGGGGCGTGAGCAGTCGGGTAACCGGAGGACGGGGGGAGTCTGCAACCGCTGGAGGAGTTGGTTGTATGCTGAAGCGCACTCCTCAGACCAATGGAATGGTACATTTTTCTTCCGTAAACGATGGAGTGGGACGGCTATCGTGGCAAAATCAGGAATGAAGGCAGAAAAGAATGCTACTGCTCCCAGGAACTGAGATAGCTGTTTAACCGTTGTAGGAGTGGGTATGGACTTGAGGGCATGGAGTCGTTCATCACTGATAGTGACCCGACCATTTTCAATGGTATGCCCAAGAAACTCAAGTCGGTTTGTATTGAACTTACATTTTTGGGGGTTATTGTGAGGCCGGCTGCCTGTATACGGGATAGGACTTCCCTAATATGTTGGTGGTGCAATGCCTCCGTCGTACTGTATATTAGGAGATCATCCAGATACCAGATGACATAAACACCATGGATATCCCCAAAAATTTGCTCCATGAGCGAGCTGAGGAGTTGGCCTCCTACTTTCAAACCGAAGGGAATACGGTTGTATGAGTAAGTGCCAAAGGGGCATTTGAATGTGAGGAGTGGTTGGCTTTCAGCAGTGACGGGGATCTGATGGTAAGCACAGTTAAAATCTATAAGGGTAAATACTGCTGCCCCATTGAGGTGCATGAGTAGGTTAGGGATTGTGGGAATGGGGTAGTCGACTGCATCTATTCGGGAGTTGAGTTCTCTCATGTCCACCACGAGCCTATAATTTTGGGGGTCCGTTGGGTTTATTCGTTTCTTGGGGACAAGGAAACAAGGAGAAACACTAGGGCTGAGGGTGGGTGTGATTACTCCCAAGTCGAGAAGCTTGTTTATCTCTGCCCTCATTACTTTTTGGAGGGCTGGAGATACATGGTAAGTTGGGCATGGTTTGGGGGGGGGGGCTGCATCGTGGCGCAGTTTACAGTGTGCTCTAGCAGGTGGGTCCTTCCCAATCTGTCTGTCAGTACGTTAGGGTACTCTCGCTGCAATTGATCCGTGAAGTTACAATCGAGTCGCTCTAAGACAGTTAGGCGGGTGGAAGGGGTTTTTTGGGGTTGTGATTGTAGGGGAATGGGTACATGGTGAGGGGGAAGGCTACTGTGGTGGTGGCAGCATCGTACCGGAGGCCCGTCTTTTTGAAGAAGTCCAAGCCACCCAGTACATCATGAGGGAGCTGGTCTAGTAAGTAGAAGGTGTGTTCCCAACGTTGAGACCCAACTGTGACTGGCAGGGTCACAGTGAATCGAGTTGTGACTAGCTCACCATTACCTACTGTGAGGGAGAGTGGTGGGCACTGCACTGGTCGAATAGATTTGGATAGGATGGTATTGTTAAAATAGCCCCAATTTAAGGCGGAGATTGAAGCTCCAGTATCCAATAGCATGTTGGTGGGAGTGGAGGCTAAGGCTATTGGGAGAAGTGGGGGGTTGATAGTTGTGTGACTAAAAAGGGATGTGAGGGTTTGTGTCGAAGATTCTGGAGCACTGCCAATTACCTCCTGCATTGGCAGTGTTGTCAGTTTTCCTGGTCCATGGTGGGGGCATTGGACGGTGGGTCTATGTTCAGAGACATGAGCGGTGGTGGCCTGCTGCGATTGGGGCGATTTAAACGCTTATAGGCCATTGGTCGTTGTGTGGTTGTGGGTTTTGGCTCAGAAACAGATAGATGTAATCTGCGCAGTTGATCCTGTGTTTGGGCAAGGGAAACTAGAGCGTCTAATTCTGCTCTTGTCGTTGGTTTGGTGGAAAAAATTAGTTGGGTGCGTGTATTGACATTCAAACCAACCAAGATGACGTCGACCAATGCTGCTTCATCTTGTAGGGTTCCCAGAATGTCCGCAGTGGCTGCTATATTTTGCACATATGTGCGGAATGTTTCTGTGGGGGCCTGGGGGCGGTATAAATATTTGTGTTGTAGTAGGGCTAGGGCTGGGGCAGTGAAGAAATCCTCCCTGAATTTTTCTATAAATGCTGGGTAGGATATCGCTGATGGAGTAACTGACATAACGTAATCTGTTATGTATGTGAAGCGAGGTTGGAGTGCTAAGGCCTGGATAATGTTGGGGAATAAATCAGGGGCTAACTTGGTCAATTTGGACAATTCTAATATGAAGCGATAAGCTGATTCAGAGTTGTCATGGTAAAAGGGGGGCATCTTGCTTAGCTGTTGTGTGATGGAATCAGGTAGGTTGTACTGTCGTGTGGGATCGATTGGTGGTGAGGCTTGTGGTGTTTTGTTATTGGAATTGGTTAATTTACATTCTGGACACTTGTAAGCTGACTTACGGTCTAAGGGTAATTTTTTCCAATTTCTGTAAGTTATATTCACACAGTGGGGGTGGAAGGTTCTAATACAGAAACTGCAAAAAATTGGGTTGGCTTGCTGATCATCGGGGAGTGGAGTGTCACATACATCACAGAATTCCATTGTTTCGTTTGTTGGGGGATTTACCGTGGCCATTTGTGAGAAGTAGGGTTGGTTATTCGGTTGGTTTTTCTAAGTTGAATGTTTGGGATTAGGAATATATGACTTTGTATCAATTGGAATTAATTACATACAAGGAAATTGTTGGTTTAATGGCAGATGGGGTGGAAGTGTGTATTGGTTCCAAAATGTAGTGCGCAATTTATCAAATTGAGGACCTCAGTTGGTAACTTGACAATGTTATTTAATGGTGGTTCAATTGAAAAATTGAATAGGGAAAGTGTTACTGGTTTGATTCGGTGTTTTGATCAATGGCATATAAATAAATATTGAAAAGGAATAATAAGAAATAATGAATCAAGAAGAAAAGAATGACAATATTTGTAAGTAGGTAGGTAATGAATTGATATTTGGGGAAAACTGAAAAAATGAAAGGGTACCTACTTTTAGCTGGGCATTCGGGATTTTAATTGAGAGATTTTATTGAATTAAAAAGATTGGGGGAACAAATAGTTAAGTGGGGACAAAAGGTAATTTATTGAGAAATAGTTGATGGATATGGAAGAAGCAAGAGTAGGCAAGTGGCGTGCGATCTATTGGTGACCAGATAAACAATTGGAAGGCTTGTTTGACAGGTGCTGATCGGGGCGGGCAACTATTGAAATACAGGTTGAAATGGCATCAAATAGAAATAGGGTCCGTGGGTAAACAATTAAGTTTTTACCTATTATCTGCTACCATATGAGGTGCGGGAGAAGGGAGAATGAAAATCAAATGTAAGGCGGGCAAAAGGAGGATTTATTTAGTAAAACTTACCAATAATCGAGAGGGATCGGGCCGGAATAGAAAAGGGAAGCGATGTCGGACGGGTCGCGATAACGAGACGAAAGGTGTTTACCGGTCGCGTAATTACGAGGGCCAAGAAAAGACTGGTCTCCTTCCTTACGCTCTATCACAGGACCGATGAACTCCCCTCCTCTTCATTCACTCAGGGGTCAGGTCTTCCGCCTAATATGAACGTCACATATTGTAGCATGTTACAATGTGAAATCCTAATAAAATGTGTTTTCTTCTTCTTCTTCCATTAAAAAACCATCAAAGAAAGAGCTGATCGTTTAAAACTAGTTTCATGCATAATTTAGAATGTAATATAATTCTAAATATGAATACAATTCTTTTAGAATACAACGAAAGTTTTCCACCCACTAGCAGCCCAAGGAAGACAGAATAAGTACTTCTCTGAAAGATTTCTCATTTGATCGCAGGTATTCCTCCAAGGAAATTATTCCTCCCAACAGAATGTGCACAATTTTTCGAGGGTTGAATCAGTCCTCCTGTAGTCGTCTCATCCCAAAACCAATCAAATATCTGTATTTTAACACAGAATGTGCTATTGCGATGACCTACCGAAAAAAAATCGTCACGAAAAAGCGACAGAAAAAACCGTTACGCGCCTTTTATAATGATTTTCACGTGCAACCAAGCCGTTGGTAAGGAAATAGAACTCCCGCAGTGTTCATTGCACTGAAATTGTTCACCATTCGTTGGAAAGCTCTCAATTTATATAGTATTTTTCTTGTAGTTACATATTTATTTATATAACATTGATAGGGTTTTAGACCAAATTAAATGTCTAACAATTATTTATTTTATTATTGCCAAAGACTCCACATTTATTATTGTTGTTTTTGGTTTATTATTTTCAATAATAAGCCTTTGGAATCGAGCAAGAAAAAAAAATTTTAACCCCCACCTCCCTCAAAATTTGATGTTTTACGTTTCAAGGTACGTAGAATACGAAAATCGAATAACAAAATTTCCGTCCGTCCGCCGTACGCGGCACTTTTCTTAGCAACACTGGACCGATTTGGTTCAAATTTGGTATATGGGCTCCATTTGGGGTCTAGTTGTGCCGCGAAGCTTTTGGTTGATGTAGGTCACTTCTAAGGGGTGAAAATTAGGGGTTGAAATTTTCAAGAGTGCCCTAGCTCGAAGACTCTCGAAATAAAGGTATCGTTTTTTCACCAATTTTAAATAGTATTGAATTTTTAAAAATTTTTGAGACCACCCGGAGCTCTGTAGGACAAACCGTTCGGTCCCTACGAGTACTTGAAGGTTTTCCTTCGATAAAACAGAATCATGAGTGTGAATCGCAAAAGAGGTCTAATCTCCATTCAAATTTATCGGACTAAAATGCGATCGCTGTTCATTTCTTCGATTTGTATACAGTTTTGCCTTCTGCGTAACCAGTAATCAAATTTCCATATGAAGCTTTCTATTTTTCCAATCGAGTGTGAAGCGTTTAGTTCTTTCTAATAAACTTGATTGTGAAGGTGTGAAGCCAGTATGGTGTGGTGGGTAGTACCTAGCTGGTAGGTAAAAAAAAGTTGGTAGGTAAAAAAAAATGTTGGTGGGTAAAAAACGCTGCAAATCATTGCTCAAAGGCTTCTTCACTCTTCAGATCACTGATCAGCTGAGTGAGCTCCGAAGCCATTTTCAATCCTATTGAATGGAAGTGCTCTTCCAGGCGTCTCCAGCATTCGAGGAAATCTTCTTCACTCCTCAGATCACTGATCAGCTGAGTGAGCTCCGAATCCATTTTCAATCCTATTGAATGGAAGTGCTCTTCCAGGCGTCTCCAGCATTCGAGGAGATCTTCTTCACTCTTCAGATCACTGATCAGCTGAGTGAGCTCCAAAGCCATTTTCAATCCTATTGAATGGAAGTGCTCTTCCAGGCGTCTCCAGCATTCGAGGAGATCTTCTTCACTCTTCAGATCACTGATCAGCTGAGTGAGCTCCGAAGTCATTTTCAATCCTATTGAACGCAGGAAGCTGAAATTTGAGGGGGAAGGTCAAGGGAGAATACAAATGGTGGTAGGTGCTATTGATGGAGAACCAGTGATCTATACAGAAGGGTGATCTATACAGAAAATAATAAACCTTTGAGCAATGATTTGCAGCGTTTTATTTAACGGATGACTAGCATCGCAAAAACACATTCTGTGTTCCTATGATTTCATACAGGGTATGGAAAAAGAAATAAACCGGGGGGTGCAGGGGGGCGGAGCCCCCCGCCGAGGCGCAAAGCGCCGAGTTTTATTATTTTGGTTTATTATTTTCAATAATAAGCCTTTGGAATCGAGCAAGAAAAAAAAAATTTTAACCCCCCCTCAAAATTTGATGTTTTACGTTTCAAGGTACGTAGAATACGAAAATCGAATAAAAAAATTTCCGTCCGTCCGCCGTACGCGGCACTTTTCTTAGCAACACTGGACCGATTTGGTTCAAAATTGGTATATGGGCTCCATTTGGGGTCTAGTTGTGCCGCGAAGCTTTTGGTTGATGTAGGTCACTTCTAAGGGGTGAAAATTAAGGGTTGAAATTTTCAAGAGTGCCCTAGCTCGAAAACTCTCGAAATAAAGGTATTTTCAATCCTATTGAATGGAAGTGCTCTTCCAGGCGTCTCCAGCATTCGAGGAGATCTTCTTCACTCTTCAGATCACTGATCAGCTGAGTGAGCTCCGAAGCCATTTTCAATCCTATTGAATGGAAGTGCTCTTCCAGGCGTCTCCAGCATTCGAGGAGATCTTCTTTACTCCTCAGATCACTGATCAGCTGAGTGAGCTCCGAAGCCATTTTCAATCCTATTGAATGGAAGTGCTCTTCCAGGCGTCTTCAGCATCCGAGGAGATCTTCTTCACTCTTCAGATCACTGATCAGCTGAGTGAGCTCCGAAGTCATTTTCAATCCTATTGAACGCAGGAAGCTGAAATTTGAGAGGGAAGGTCAAGGGAGAATACAGATGGTATTGATGGCATTGTGCTATTGATGGAGAACCAGTGATCTATACAGAAGGGTGATCTATACAGAAAATAATAAACCTTTGAGCAATGATTTGCAGCGTTTTTTTTTTTTCAGCAAATATTGCTCTGTGAAATGGTCAATATACGAAATCATGAAATAGCTATCAATGCGAATGATTTCAAAGACAACCAACTTCTCGGTGGGATGTTCGTAATCTACGGGCGACATCTGAATTGATCAAATAAATTAATGGCCGACCGACTCGATTGGTACTCGAAGTCTGATCTGAGTCTACGCGGGGTGATATAATGCCTGCGGAACAAGCAGAAATGAAAGGGGTCTGTTGTTGAAAATCTTTTTGGTGGACTCGAGTCGTGCCAAGAGGGATAATTTTAACTCAGTCTCAAGCCTGTACTTGACATTGTGTTTACTAGGAGTCAAGAATGTCTTCAAGTGAAAAAAGGTTTGAAATTCTGAAGGTAGTGTTATCGCAAATGTCCACACAGATGAAGGTTTTGGTTACTGTCAGTCGGGTGAAGGGGTGAAAAGTGGTGGAAAACAATTTCAAAACGTTTTATGTGATTCCCAGCTCTCTATTTCTTCATGATAAACTTGATTGTGAAGTTGGTATGTAGTAACTATGGTTAGTAAAAAAGTCTGCCAAGTGGGAGTGGCACATAGCTTCCTCGTATCCATAACCCGATTGTATAGATGATCCGATGCGTAGTAGTAAATCTCAAAACATCAATCTCTAAGTACCTTGCACTACCCTCATAGGGGACCATCTACATGTCAACCCGCACAATCTCCGAATATTTGTTGGAAAAAGTTATAGCTGTTACAAGGATTTAACGTTTGCGCATGCGCACATTATACTTAGTTAAATTTGGGAGTTTTCCATAGGGGACCATCTCAACCCCAACTCGCATAATTCCTGAAAATTTCATCGAAATCAGATGGAAAATGTGGAAGTTAAGGCTATAACAAGGAAATACACGTTTGCGCTTGCTCAGCAGCTACTATCAGTCTGGGGGAATTGATTTTCATAGGGGACCATCTACACACCCCCCACATTATTCCTGACAATTTCATCATTAACCCATTTGAAACCGTATCTTTTTTTGATCGATTTTTTACACAAAACTTTGTAGGTTCACTAATTTTGACCTCAGGAACACGGGAAAAATATTGAAAAAATTCTGCCAATAGCCAATTTACTGAAATTGGTGGGTGCCATACGGCACCGCTGGTAAGATATGACACGTCCGATGGAGTGCATGTAAAGACCAAGGATATAAGTTTTTTCAACAAAAATAAACTGTTACCTGGTAGTAAATAGAAGGAATAACAATATTCACATGAACATAATAACATAATTTAGTCAATTCTGTATTTTTTATCACAAAACGATACATTTGAAAATCCTATGAGAGAAATATTGTTATGGAACATTCCAATTTTCGATAAAATAACATAGAACCAACCACTTATAAGCCCACATAGGACTTGTGGCTTTGTGGAATTGTTCTAGTCTGGGACTTCCAGTTGAAGCCAGCCCACTTCTTTTCTTCTTTTCATTATGAAAGACGAAAAGGCACCTATGATAGGTGTTCACGACATAATGGTCTCTGCGATCATACAGGATGTTGTCCAACACTCAAGAAGACGGTATTTGCAGGTACCTCACAAACGATTCTGAATGTCTCCTTGACGTTGTATAATTTTAAAAAAAACTTTCGTCGCCTAGCATTGCTAAAAATTTCACAATTCTTGTCAGATTTCAGATCCCAGTAGCAGCGATTGTCAAAATCTGAATAATTTTGCTGTGGCCAGCAACTACACCTTGTTTAATCGCCTGACTCTTCATCAGTCAGTACATTTGGCTCAGGTAGTTCAACATTCCATCGGGTGCATTGGTTAATTCCATCAGGGATATCACCAATTGGTACCTACATCAAGGGCTTCTTGATCAGAAAATTCAGGCCTGCAATGAAAAAAAGTCTGCCAAGTGGGTGAGGTACATAGGTTCCTCGTATCCATAACCCGATTGAATAGATGATCCGATGCATAGTAGTTGATCTCGAAACATCAACTACCCACACAATCTCTGAATATTTCTTCGAAATCGGAGAAGAAATGTAGAGGCTATGAGACAGCAACTAAGAGCCCCTGAGAGACCAGCGGTGCCATATGGCATCGCTGATGTAAAACCACTTCTTGTGAAGTTATAACTTGAACAAATTCCAACAAAACAATTTTATCCCATGAATAAACATTCTGGTAAAAAGAAAATGAAAAAAATACTGACAAAAATATATATTTTGATTATTTACACCAAGTTATTCAGCAGCGATTCAACACCAACAGATTGGTCCATTTTCAAATGAGAATTGTACTGAATCACGTTCTGAACTAAACTAACGCTGGTAGGGTTTGAGGTGAATATTCTAGATCAAGAAAATAAGCAGAAGTAAACAATTACGTCAAAAGTTTACTTCTAAATGATGTTCAAAGGAGGTTTCCTCCAGCGGTGCCGTATGGGTTAATCCAAATGGGTTAATCGGGTGAGAAATGTAGAAGTTATGGCTGAGGGCAAGGATTTCATAACAGACAGACAGACAACCTTGAAAAGGGAAAAAAAAGCTTTCACTACCTTGGTAGACTCGGAAGCAATAATAAACCTTTGTTAAATAATTAGCAGCGTATTCTTATTTACAAACGATAGTTTATTAATATGATGCGTTCCGAATGACGACACGTGGACTAGTGGGTCTCTGCTAATCCCAGTTTGAAATCGTGTTTCCAATCACTCTGTATTCACCATCCAAAGACTAGGGAAGGGCGACTGGGAGTGACGGAGTAGTTTATGAGGTGTTACCTGAAATTACTAGATGGAGCTGTCGTAATTACTAGATTGAGTTGAGACCTGCGCATGTTCTCCCTTCCCCCTGCGGGTAATAGCTCATCCTGGGTCATCTTAGTCGTTCAAGTGAAGTAATTTAAAAGGCAAAACGAGGGACTGCAGTAGGCTGAACCTACACCGCACGGATGTTGACTTTCAATTTTCTTCTCCCTCTGCCTACCATTATCCGTTTCCTCCCCGGTTATTAATAAAAATTGTGGATGGAAGGGGCCGCAAATCATGGTTCCTGCCTCTGAGAACATCATAGAACTAGTTTTTCAAGTTTTTTTTTACAAAATTGTTTATTCTGCTATAATTCTATACAGTTTTTACAAAGAGCAGCAGTTAGTACAATCAGCAAAGCTAGTCAAATAGTACCAAAATACTATCATAATAAAATAGGTTTATAGGCACGATAATATTTTATGATCAGCGAGGGGCACCAATACACTACAATACCAGAAAGATGAAAGACACAAGTAGCCACGAAATATTCAGAACAGAAACTAAACTTTTTATTGAAACTCTGTAAACAATGTCGCTAAGATTTTTGTAATGAAATGATCTAGCAACCCACAACATTATCCCCCTCCTCCTTCTCAGGGTTCGTGCAGGGTACCAGCTTGTCCGCATGGACGACAAACCATTTTCGTCCTCTCGCTCCTTTGGGTGTTCGTATTCGGAAGATAACGTCAGATATCGCTTTTACAATTTCGCATGGGCCCATCCATGATGACTGTAACTTTGGAGAGAATCCCACTTTGCGACGAGGTCGAAAATACCACACAAGGTCCCCTATCTGATACCGAGGCCTCTCAGCTCTCACGTCATAATTTCTTTTTACGGACTCTGCAGCTTGCACAATCCGCTTTCGTGCCAATTCATGTACTTGGATCAGTTGTTCTTTCAGCATCTGTGCATAGACTGTTTGAGGGGATGTTCCTGGGGTAGGACCCACTAACAGGTGCATAGGAAGGGTCAGCTCGCGTCCCATAACCAACTTAGCTGGTGAATTTCCTGTAATCGAGTGTTCAGTTGCCCGATATGCCAAAAGGACACAAGGGAGTCTCAGATCCCAGTCGCGTTGGTTGTTGCCCACTACCTTAGCCAATGCTGCCCACAACGTGCGATTGAACCGCTCCACCAACCCCGAGCTCTGTGGATGAAGTGGTTGTAGCACGAGTCTTGTGCATGTTCAAGAGAGTGGTTATTTCCTTGAACACAGAGGATTCGAAGTTCGTCCCTTGGTCAGAGTGGATCTCTCGAGGCACTCCGAAGCGAGAAATGACATTAGCAAAGAGTCCTTGAGCCACGGTCTCTGCCTTAATGTCTGGAACTGCGAATGCCTCTGGCCATTTTGTAAAATAGTCCACTACGACTACAATGAACTGGTTCCCTCGGTCAGTGATTGGGAGAGGGCCTAGTACATCAATACCCACTCTCTCAAAAGGGGTTCCCACTATGTATGACTGAAGTGGAGCTTTCTTCCTGACCATCTTCCCTCCACGACGGCAACATACTTCACACATTGCACATGCCAATTTTACGTCCCCCTGCATTCCGGGCCAGTAAAACCTCGTTCGAATTTCCGACAGAGTACGTCGGCGTCCAAAATGACCCAGGTTATGAGCAGCCTGTAGGACCTCATCTTGTCGCACTTTAGGAACTATCACTTGCTCATGACTCAATACACCTTTATCATCTTCCCAATTTCTTATCAAAAGCCCATTCTTGATGTCGAGTCTCTGAAACTGAGCCCAAAGAGCCTTCGAGTGGCTACCAAGGAATGACACATCCTGCCATTGAGGTCTGCATTTTTTAAACACCCAATCGTAGACGGGCCCAATCAGGCCATCTGACATCTGTTCCTCTTTCCACTTTTCTTCGTCTAGCCCAACCAACCCTACCAACTGCGCATTTACATGAATGGTCTGCTTCTGCTCTTGTCTCATACAGTTTTTACACCCTTGTTCAATGCAAGGACGTCGCGACATGCCATCTGCATTGAGGTGTTTGCTCCCTGATCTGTGCTCTAGGTCAAAATTGTAAGATTGCAATACCTGTAGCCAGCGGGCCAGCTGCCCTTCAGGTTCCCGAAAACTGCGCAGCCATTTCAATGATGCATGATCAGTTCTGACCAAGAACTTTTCACCGCTTCCAAGGCCAAATGAGCTGAAATGTCTCAGTGCCTTGACCAGACTGAGGAGTTCCCTACGCGTCACACAATAGTTTCTTTCAGGCCGAGTCAAGCATTTGCTGTAGTAAGCTAGTACACGCTCATTTCCATGCTGCAGTTGAGACAGCACAGCCCCAACAGCCGAATCACTTGCATCTGTATCCAGAATGTATAGCGCACCCTTCATGGGGTGTCCAAGTATGGGTGGCTGGGTTAAAGCTTGTTTGATTCTATTGAATGCTACTTGGCAATCTTCAGTCCACTTGAAATCGTGCGTCTTGTCCTGTAATGCATACAATGGTGATAACATCTCAGCAAAACATGGCACAAAGTTTCGGTAATAACTGCACATTCCCACAAATGACCGTACTTCCTTGACATTAGAGGGTACTGGCCACTCTCTTACTTTTTCTGTCTTTTTGGGGTCAGTTTCTATTCCTCTTTCCGAAATAATAAAACCCAAATAGCTCACATGTCGGGCCAATAAGCAGCACTTCTTCGGATTCAATTTCACTTTCCCTTTTCTGAGCACTATAAACACCCTCCTCAGCCATTCCAAATGCTCCTCAAACTCAGCATTGTCCAGTAAAATGTCATCCAAGTAGACCTTCACCCTCCCCTGCCGAATTTCATCTCTTAGTAAAGCAGCCATGGCTCGCTGGAAAGTGGCAGGAGCGTTACAAAGGCCAAAAGGCATTACGTTGAAGTGCCACAATCCCCGAGGTGTGCAAAACGCTGTCTTCTCTTTGTCTAAATTGGCCATTGGGACTTGCCAGTATCCACTCTGTAGGTCAAGTGTACTGAACCAAGTGCTTCCAGCAACTGACCCAACCAGCTCATCAATTTTAGGGAGAGGGTGACTATCTTTCTTTGTAATGCTGTTGAGCTGACGATAATCCACACAGAATCTTGTGGAGCCATCCTTCTTGGGGACTAAAACAATGGGACTAGCCCAAGGGCTTTGTGAGGCTTCCACAACTCCATTGTCCTCCATCTCTCGAATCATCACATCCACTTCTTCCAGTCTGTGAGGTGGTATTCGTCGAGGGGACTGTCTGATTGGATGATGATCACCCACATCGACCCAGTGCGTTGTGCCTAAGATCCTACCCAAATCCTTTCCATTCCTTGCAAATACGTCAGCAAACTCAATAAGCAAAGATTCAAACTCCTTCCTCTGATGTGATGTTAAATTTCCAACTGATTCGTTCACCAGGTTTTTTAGATGAGCAGGCAACCCATCATGATCGTCATCCTCTTGAACATATGCAGCATCGAAGGGTGTTAACTCTTGCAGACTCAGCTCTTCATCGTCAGTAACTTCCACTTGAAATACATCACCTACAGTAGAATCCTCCTTCCCTAAGCGGCTTCCATCAACCAACACTGAATGGTTGGCAGGGTCTATCAAACAATGGTGCTGTCTGAGGAAGTCAAGGCCTAGGATACATTCTTCGTGAATGGATGCTACCAATGCCCTATGCTGGCGCTGAGTACTATCACCAAGATCTATCTCCACTCTGGCTTCACCCTGGACAGGGATTAATTCTCCCGAAATTGACCGAAGGGACATCATACCAACTGGAAGCACTGGTATACCTGCTTTTTCGGCAACTTTGGAGTTCAGAATCGTTCGTGTGGCTCCTGTATCTACCACCATAGAGCAGCGAACCCCCCCTATGGTCCCCCATAAAATCAAGGATTTGTCAGGCGCGGACCTGTACAGCAGCACACATTCCGTCCTATGGGGCGTATCTTCCTTAGCCGGTCTGTGCCCCTTCAATCCGACTGAGGCCAGTTTCCCGGCGCTCGTCGATGTTGTAAGGGGTGGGAATTGGGTTGCTGATGCCTATGTTCGTTTTGTGGCTGATATTGTGAAGCAGAACTCCGATTCTGCTGTTCCTGAGGGTATTGACTTGAAGTACCATTGATTGGAGGATATGGACAGGCTAGGGCAACATGTCCGGGTGCTGCACATCTCCAGCAGTAAATTTGTCTTGTGCGCCACTCTCTCAATGGGTAAGGGGCCCTACCTCGGCCTGGCATTTGTGATTGCGCCCTTTGAGCGTACACAGGCTGAGATTGATCCACTTTTTCCCTAGATAAAACAGAGGGTGTTCCATTGCAAATATCATCTGCTACCCCTTCCGTATCCTTGCTGGGGCTGTCTTCGTTAGAGCTATTGTTTCGAATCTTAAAGCTACCTCCAAGACTTCATTGAGAGTCTTAGGCCAGAGACCCATCACTCGATCCCTCAAAGTCGCATCTCTGAGCCCATTCATGAAGTGATATACCACCAGTTCCTCGAGTTCGCTTGTCATTGAGACACCAGGCCAAGCCTTCTGTGCCAAGGTACGAAATTGCAGATGATACTCACTGACGCTTTCTTTACAGAACTGCACCCGAGAAACCAGTTGTGTCATATATCGCTGGGCATGTTGTCTGGACCCAAATCTCTTTTCCAATGTGTCTTTCAGCTTTTGGTACGTGCGTGGAGGTACAATTTCAATCAGTATGTCCAAAGCTGGACCTGTCAAGGCGGACTCCAAGGCACTCATCTTCATGGATTCGTCCCACCCATTTCTTTCAGAGATGTCCTCAAATTGTACGAGGTAGGCATCCCAATTAACACTTCCGTCGAAGTTTTTCACTTTGAGATAGGGTTTCTGGGCTATGCTGGAAGAAACAGGAATTTGGAATTCTCCCCGACTTTCAGCAACATCTTTTGACCTGTTTCCAGCCATATCCTCTCGCCAGACACGCCTCATTTCCCCTAGAAATCCACTCCATTCGTTTCTTATACTTTCAGCCAGTACCCTTTGTTCATCTTCAACAGTTTGTTTTAGATGGTTAGATAGGCGCACATAAAACACGAGACTTCAGTAATGATTTGATTTTATTGGGGAGCACATGTGAACGACTAGGAACTATTAAGCGGACTAGTAAAACAGGTGGTCGCCTCTAGCGACTCTACTGGCAGATAGGTAAATGAGGGATTGCCTCCATAATACAAATCTAACACCCCCTACCAATCCTGCATTTACGAGATCAAAATAATACAAAATGAGATCAAACATCATCACAAATTCAATAATAGAAATATTAGCAAGTTTCAAATTCATAGATCACAAGCATAAAAATAGTGCATAGAAAAATAAACATTTTACAATTTTAGTAATACTTTTACATCCAATTTTAAGACATCACATTGCAGATTGAAAAACTCAAGTATCATTATCAGAAATATTTAGTTCAGGATTTGATAATACCGACATTTTCGCTCTGAAGTAAGAAAACTTTGCAAACGAAAGAGCTTTGGTCATTATGTCTCCGACTCGTTCGTTAGTAGAAACATAAACCAGTTTTATATCACCTTTTTCTACGTAATCTTTTACAAAGTGGAATTTTACGTCCACATGCTTAGTACGTTTTGTTTCTCTAGTTTTCGCCATTTGAATACAAGACTGGCTGTCTTCAAAAATAGTAACATCTGTTACATTAAAATTCAACGAAACATTCAAGAGTTGCTTAACAAAAATACTTTCAGAAATGCAATGAGACAATGAAATGTATTCACTTTCGGCGCTTGAGACTGAGACCAGATTCTGCTTTTTACTTTTCCAAGAAATTACGCAATTGTTCATCATAATTAAGTAACCACTGACACTTTTGCGATCATTTGGATCTGAAGCGAAATCAGCATCACAATAAGCTTTCAAATTTAAATTTTCACTATTACTAGACTTGTATAAAAGACCAAAATTTTTCGTTGCGCTTAGATACCTAAGTATATTTTTCAAATGGGTAAAATGTTCCTGATTGTAGCAATTTTGAAACTGGCCAAAATAGGAGACTGCATAGCAGAGATCAGGCCTGGAACCTAACATAATATACATCAGGCTCCCTAGTAGTTGCTTATAAGGTGCAGAAAAACCTGACTCATCAGCTTTCGGTAAGCACAATCTAGGTTGCATTGGAACGCTTGCAGGCTTACAATCGGCCATACCAAATTGCATTAAAACTTTCTCAATCAACTTTGTCTGATTTATAAAAAGTGAACCATCATTCAAATTTGAAATTTCGAGACCTAAAAAAGTCATTTTGTTTGATGTAGTAAATATATTCATTTCAAAGATTTTCCCTAACTCAATTTGTAACTGTTCACCAAGCTCATCACGCTCGCACAAAATAAACAGATCATCAACCCACAAAAGGAGGTAAATACCTTTCTTTGTGTATAAGCAGGGGTCTATTTTACTTCTAAGAAAACCAAGTTTCACCAGTTGATCGTTCATGAGTTCATTCCAACATCGAGGTGCATTTTTTAAACCATAAAGCGACCTGTTAAGCTTTAAACATTTTCCACGATCACTCATGTTCAGACCTTTAGGTGGTTTGAGGAATTCCGGTCTAGGAAGCGAGGACCTTAGAAATGCTGATCGTACGTCTGCTTGAAAACTCTTCATCCTCTTCTCAACACCGACAGCAAGCAACAAACGCAGAGTGCTCATTCGAGCTACAGGTGCATATAGCTCCAAGTCCGAGCAATCTTGCTGAAATCCTCTTGCCACAAGCCTGGCGCGCTTCACTGTCTTCCCGTTGCACTCTTTTTGTCGAAACACCCACTTGGTATCTATTAGCTGGACGTTCTTAGGTGTAGTGACAATTTTCCAAGTATTATTCTTTTTCATATTTCCAAGTTCCTCTTCTATGGCAGCAACCCAGCCATCGTCCTTCGCTGCTTCCTCGTAGCTGGTAGGTATTTCTCCAGGCAAGCACCCAACAGACATAGCTGCAGCCAACTTGGCCAAATCGTCACATTCACATAGACGATTAGGGGGCTTCCGGTTCCGAGTACCTCTCCTTAGAGTTTCCACCGAAGTTTCCTGTTCAGTTTGGACTGGCTGCTGAACTGGGTTAGTCTGCTGTGTAGGGAGATTTTTCTCTGATGCATCTTCATCTCATCTTCACTCGCCGACTCAAAATTATCTTCCTCTTCACTGTCGTTTTTCTCTATGTCTTCAATCTTGATATTTCCGAGATCACTTTCAGCTTCAACATTCCCACAGACGCATTTCTTCCCAGGACTTTCATCAAATATTACACTTCTGGCCATGATAACACGTTTCCTCTGTGGACACCACAGGCGATAGCCATTTGGAGCATAACCCACCATAATGAGCTGCTGACTTCGAGCTGCTAGCTTACCTTGGCGATCCTCAGCAGGAACATGCGCATAAGCGATAGCACCAAACACCCTCAATTTTGACAAGTCAATTTTGTGACCATACCAAACTTCGGCAGGTATTCCAGGAGGAGTTAATGCTTTGGTGGTAACACGGTTCATTACATAAACAGCACATTGAAGTGCGAGACCCCACATGTTCCGAGGAAGTCCTGATTCCAGTATCATGCATCTGGCGAGATTCAATGCAGTTCTGTGGAATCTTTCGGCTACACCATTCTGAGCTGCGTTTCTGGGAACTGTCCACTCCGTCACTATTCCGTTTTTCCGACAAAAATCCATCAATTTCCGATTTTTTATTTCGCGACCGTTATCAGCCCTGATCCGTGATATGCCACGACCAAAACGAGCACGTAGAAGGGCCTCATATTCTTTAAACTTGTCGAAAACTTCTCCTTTCTCCTTCATGAGAAATATGTACGAGAAATGTGATTTATGGTCGACAAAGTTTACATACCATTTAAATCCATCATAGGTTTCAGGGGTGATTGGACCAACAACATCGAGCGAGACAACCTCTCCAATTCTCTGAGCTTTTCTTTCAGGAGGCAGTGACACGTAGGGGTTTCTCGTTTGTTTACCCAAAATGCAAACCTTGCATATTCCATCACTGGGATGTGTAGATGAGTGTCCAAAACGACGATGCTCCAACTGCCGAGGGATTCTAGATGAAGCAGCACACACCACTTCGTTCCTCAATTGAAAGTTCAACACATAGAGGTTTCCTTTTCGTTCGCCCACTAGCACAGTTTTTCCATTCCTCATTATTTCGACAGAATTGTTCAAGAATAAAACCCCGAAACCGGCCTTTTCAATTCTGGAAACCGACAGGAGATTATACGGTAGCTCTTCTGATAACAAAACATCAGTCAACCTGACTTGTTTCCCGTCAAACAATAACGGCAGAGTTCCACTTTTAGTAGCCCGGATTTTTTCTCCACGTTTCGCGACACATATTTCGACGTTAACCGCTTTCGTATTTTCCAAAAATTGTCCGAAATTTTTGCAAAGAAGATGACACGACGATCCTGAATCCAAGAAAAACGAAACCACAACGTTTGTTGACATCGCGCTTATCTGTTCCGGATTATCTTCTTCAACATTGATAGTGTCGCTGTTGTCTATCTGGGGAGAGCTAAAGAATGCTATTTCCGACTCATCGCGATCATTCTGATTGTTCCGAGAACCAGTCATCAACCCGTATCCCTGGGGACAATTTCGTCGGATATGACCAACAAGGCCACAATTATGGCACTTAAAAGGGAAAGGTTTCGGATTTTGATGATTAGAGGAGTCTTGACTCTGATGATGAGTTCCTCGGGCGTTTGCATTTCCGCGGGAACGATGAAATCGACCTCTTCCTCCACCACGATTGCCACGCGCTCTACCTCTACCAAAGAAAGCCACACTGCTGTCCCTGTACTCAGAATTTCCTCCAGATAATCTTCTATCTTCCTGTATTAATTTATTTTTGACGTACTGGAGTGTTAATTTCGTATCATTTCCGTCATTCTGACCATTAGTTTGAAAAGCAATATCGATGGCAGTGAGGAGACTCTGGAATCGAGGTGGCATTGCTCCGAGCAAGATGGAGACCGTTTCATATTCCGAAATATTCGCTCCACTTGACTTGAGCTGAAGGAGTTTACTTTCAAAATCTTCGATGAAATTCTGCAGTAATCCTTTTCCGAATTTCATTCCAGCGAGTTCATTTCGAAGAGTAACTTGAGCCTGAAGTCCCTTGGGCACGTAGGTCGCTTCCAATACAGAGAACATCTCTTTGGCGGTTGATTTTTCCGACACGATATCAAGGACACGATCATCAAGGTATCTCACGATTATTTCCCTTGCCTTCAGATCGATTGCCGCTTTTTCTGCACTAGGGTTCATATTTAGGGCTTCCAAACAACTATTTTGTTCGAGTATTAGACGGATTCGATAGGCCCATCGCGAAAATCCCTGCCCATCAAAGGGTTTCATTGCCGTACCTACAGTAACCGTACTCGACGCCATAATGTCTGTCTAACCACTTCGCGACCGGAACTTCCGACCGAAATTTCCGCGAATTTTTCCGAGCAAATTTCCACTCTTCGCGTTTTCCGAATCACTGGAGCCCAAAACCTTTTAGATGGTTAGATAGGCGCACATAAAACACGAGCCTTCAGTAAAGATTTTATTTTATTGGGGAGCACATGTGAACGACAGGAAACTACTAAGCGGACTAGTAAAACAGGTGGTCGCCTCTAGCGACTCTACCGGCAGATAGGTAAATGAGGGATTGCCTCCATAATACAAATCTAACAGTTTGTTGAACTTCCTGTCTTAGCATGGCCCTTTCTCTACTCCATAAGTTTTCAAAACGTACCATCAGATCCTCATGTTGCTCTTCGTTCCGTTGGGAACCCCCAGGCTCTGGATCATCATCAGCTATGTCGTACACTTCTGCATCATGTACTCCAATAAGGTTTCCAGACCTCACTGTCGATCGAGTGTTCATTTTCCTCACAGAGTGTCTATGGCACTGATTTCACAAGAAAGACAGAAGAAACAAACACTTCTATGTTCGTTTAGCTAATCCCACCGCTGCCACCAGTTTTATGATCAGCGAGGGGCACCAATACACTACAATACCAGAAAGATGAAAGACACAAGTAGCCACGAAATATTCAGAACAGAAACTAAACTTTTTATTGAAACTCTGTAAACAATGTCGCTAAGATTTTTGTAATGAAATGATCTAGCAACCCACAACAATATTATTGATAGTGATGGATCGTGCAGTACATGTATATTTGAACAATTTATTGGGGGAAATTACATCTAAGTAAACTTATTAGAAACAATATAGTTCTCCATGCTATTGAAGATGTCAAGGGTTGCGTGGCAGAAGTGGCCAATTCCATTTTGCTTTTAAGTCTACCAAGGTAGCGAAACCTTTTGTTTTCACTTTTCAAGGTTGAAAAAAAAGTTCTCCAAAATCAAAATTTCCACTCGCGTTTCACGTTTCAGACCTTTTTGAACAATAGAGTATTTTTGTACTTGTCGTTTCGTTTCACACGTATCTATTCCCACACGCAAAAAGTTCCTTGACGCCAAAAGCCAACTTTTGGCGTTTGAAAAAATCGGTTGTCTACGCGAGGGTGTGCTACGTGAGGATAACCTCAGAGTAGATGGAGTTGTTTTTCTTCTCCCACGGACTACCCTAGGCAGAAAACAGCAGTCATATCACAACGTAATATTGAAGATTGAACTGAAAAGATTTGTTTGTACGACTACCCACTTTGTCATTAATTTTGAAATTATTTCAATTCAATTCTCATTATTGTTTCATTTACCGTGAATTCCAATTTTTCTCCTATAGTTTTTACGTCTGTTTGTAGGTACTACTATACTTCTTTATTTTACTGGTACATATCTAGTTTTTGCTACCTATATTTAACTGGTATTACTGATATGCAGTTGAATATTGATAAATATCTATAATGTCATATATGACTAATAATAAAAATAAATAATAAATGTTTAAAAAAGCAAAATATTGTCTATAATATATAATGGATTTTTTATGATATTTTTATGATACATTTATATAAGAAATCATACAATATTGATTGAATTGAATGATAAAAACTTCGGAAAATTTGATCTGTAAGGGAGCATTAGATTGTCCAAGTGGTTATGTTGAATCATCAAGTCAGTTTTGGTGCATCCTGGCGTTTGAAGCGAAAGTTGAAACTTCCTCTTTTGCCATGGTCTTCAGTTGAAAACGCCCGAACGTAGAATTTCTGAAATGGGGTGCTTTTTCTCTAGCAGAGACCTAAAATAAACATTGAATATTTGCTCAAGTTCCTCCTCAGGACTCAACAATAATCTCATACTCAGTACAATGCACTCTGCCATAATCTCCATCCATTCATCCACAACTTCCATCATGGTACTAGGAACATCAAAAACAAAAAATATCCTATCTAAAAGGGGAACAAAATTTGAAATAAACAAGGAGTAAAAACCCAACAAAGTAACCTTGCCAACTTAATAAATAAGCGTAACTTTAACGTCACCACAGGAGTTCACTTTTCACGATTTCACGGAGGAGATCTGAAAAAAATGACGTGGAAAGTTAGCATCTATGAGTGCTCACGCTAGCTGCTCATTTTCACGTTTCACGTTTTGGCAACACGGGAAGTACAAAAATACTCTAATTTTGGTTCCGTGTCAGTTTGTCTGTCTGTCTGTTATGAAATCCTTGCCGCAGCCATAACTTCTAATATTTCTCTTCTGATTTAAATGAAATTTCTCACCACATTTCTCGCCCGATTAATGATGAAATTGTCGGGAATAATGCGGGTTGGCGTGTGGATGGTCCCCTATGAAAATCATCACTCTTGGACTGATAGAAGCCGCTGTGCATAGTAACAGCCATAACTGTTTCCAACAATATTCAGAGATTGTGCGGATTGACATGTACATGGTCCCCTATGAAGGTAGTGGAAGGTACTTAGAGATTGATGTTTTGAGATTTACTACTACTCATCGGTTCATCTATACAATCGGGTTATGCATACGAGGAAGCTATCTACCACACCCACTTGGCAGACCTTTCCAATATTGAGGATTTAGTGTTTCAGATAGCACATGAGCTCCTCTACACGCTAGTATTGTTAACTTCTCGATTATCGAAACATAAAAAGCTCATAAGCCCTTACAGTGTCCTCACCCGTCCCTTTTCAACCCCAATCTCCTGGCAGAAATGACCAAGTGCTATTTTCGTATCGTTTGGTTATTTCTGCCAGTAAAAGGCGAGCACCGCCTGCAAAAAACGATGAAATAAAGCGTCAAATAGTCACTTCTGCCATCCAAAATATCGCAAATCCGTTGGTTCAAACGAAGGCCGAAGGGACAAACTTTATTACGTTATTTTACGTTGTTGGTACCCAGAAGAAGTCACCTATAGTATTATTACCTATCTAATTGTTCTCATCTCCATCAACTAATTATTATTTAACATATGTTCGTATCATCTGAAGTTCATATCAATTTCCGATCTCATTTCGTAATGTGCGTTTCTTGCCGAATAAAGCCTTGTTCCGAAAGGTAAATTCCCAGCTTACTTTATTACAATTTATTCGGCACGAAGATGACGACCTGATCCCGAACGCATTAAAGCCCTCCTAGATATTCCAGCTCCAACTGACACTCCTTCACTCCAGCGTGTTCTAGGATTTTTCTCTCATTATTCCAAGTGGGTTCAGAAATACTCAGAGAAGATAAGGCCAATGGTTCAATCCCGTTCGTTTCCAATCGGCCCTGAAGCTCTTGCTGCCTTTGAGTTGCTCAAGAAGAATATCTCTCAATCCATGGTTTCTGCTATAGATGAATCGGTACCTTTTACAGTAGAGACTGATGCATCTGAATTTGCAATCTCAGCTACACTCTCCCAAAAAGAACGACCCATTGCATTTTTCTCCCGTACGCTTTCCTTATCCGAACAAAAACATTCGATAATTGAGAAGGAGGCGTATGCTGTGGTTGAAGCACTGTGGAAATGGAGACAACTCCTTCTTTTGAGACACTTCCTGCTCGTAATTGATCAGAAGAGCGTTGCATTTATGTTCGATAACCATCGCACGACAAAAATCAAGAATGAGAAAATCATGAGATGGAGAATCGAACTAGCTCCTTTCAAATACGACATAGTTTACCGTCCAGGGAAAGAGAATATTCCTGCTGACACTCTTTCTAGGGTTTCTGCCTCTACAAACATTACTCCTCTACGTGATTGGCATGATCGAATGTGCCATCCCGGAGTAACGAGGATGTACCATTGGGTAAGGTCCAAAAACTTACCCTTTTCCCTTGAAGAAATCAGAACGATGACTTCCTCCTGTAAAGTGTGCGCAGAAGTCAAACCACTCTTCCACTCAAAAGAACAGGCACATCTCGTCAAGGCAACCTCGCCCTGGGAAAGGTTGAACCTAGACTTTAAAGGGCCACTCCCCTCTTCTAATAAGAACCGCTACATACTTACAATTATTGATGAGTTCAGTAGATTTCCATTCGCCTTTCCATGCTCAGACATTTCAGCTGCTACAATCCGTCGACACTTGACAAGTTTGTTCTCTTTATTCGGACTCCCAGCATATATCCACAGTGATCAAGGTGCTTCCTTCATGTCAGAAGAATTGAAGACCTCCTTGCACGCAAGAGGAGTGGCCACCAGTCGCACCACACCCTACAACCCACGTAGAAATGGACAATGCGAACGGTACAACAAGATCATTTGGGACACAGTAAACCTGGCATTGAGATCGAATGACCTAGAATCAAGAGACTGGGAATTGGTCCTCAATGATGCACTACACAGCATACGGTCCCTTTTATGTACATCAACCAACACTACTCCTCACGAACGTATGTTCCAACATCCACGGCGATCATCTAGTGGCACCTCTCTACCCATATGGCTTCTACAACCAGGAACAGTACTGCTCAGGAGACTTCAAAGGCGAACCAAGTTCGACCCAGCTGTAGAAGAAGTGGACTTATTGGAGGCAAATGCAGATCACCCCCTTGTCCGGCTCCCTGACGGTCGAGAAACCACCGTTTCGACGAGGCACTTGGCTCCTGCTGGAGAACAAGCAGAAGAGACGCCCCTTATTGAAGAACCCCATCTACCATTGGGTACAGAAATCCCGTGGTAGACTTACCAATTCAACCCCGATCCCCTTTGTCCACTCAAGAGGTTCCTTCTCGTGAACTCAGGAGGACTAACTGTGAACACAAACCCCCTGGATACCTAAAGGACTACATCTTGAACTAAGAGGGGAAGAATGTAGTATTATTACCTATCTAATTGTTCTCATTTCCATCAACTAATTATTATTTAACATATGTTCGTATCATCTGAAGTTCATATCAATTTCCGATCTCATTTCGTAATGTTGGTTTCTTGCCGAATAAAGCCTTGTTCCGAAAGGTAAATTCCCAGCTTACTTTATTACATCCCACATTTGGGACACTAGTAGTTCACCCTACTATTTTGTTGGTTGACTAAAATGCTGGCTAAATTTTGAAACAATGTAGAAACCAAGTCGCAAATTAATAATTTTCACTGTGCAGGTACAGTACAAGC
This sequence comes from Apolygus lucorum, assembly GCA_009739505.2. Classification (NCBI taxonomy): domain Eukaryota; kingdom Metazoa; phylum Arthropoda; class Insecta; order Hemiptera; family Miridae; genus Apolygus; species Apolygus lucorum. Next base: position 69,079,513 of record CM019178.2, read on the forward strand.
ATGATGATCTTACCACTAAGGAAACAGCCCCGAAGTTTTGATGTTTGAGCATGGGAAGGTGGTTATAAAATGACCTGGTCCGAACTCAAACTTAAGAAAAATTATTATTTATTCTGGTAAATAAAATTCTCGGTAGAATGAGAAAAAAAGAAAGAATATATATCGCCTACCTAGGAGCTCCTTTTCCTAGCAGAACTTATATAATAAATTACAATAATTTTCTTCTTGATTTTGGTTTAAAAAATGTCTTTTGTGATTCGACGATTTCGGCGATGTAGGTATTAGTTGGAGGAATCCGCACACCAGCTCAAAGGATGGAGGCACGCTCTGATGGTGAAATTGGAAGGGTCTTACCTTGTAGTTCCACAAGAATGATACCCAATGCCTGTAGGTAGGGTTGTGGCAAGATCCACCAGAACCTCTTCCAATGTTGCGCAGAGTTTGATTAGAGTTAGATGAGTTGAGAGCAGAAGTTAAGAGATAGAGAGAGCCGAGGTAGAGAGATAGAGAGGTGCTCCAGAAAGCTTTGGCTGGAGCTGAAAACGAAAAAGAATGGAAATCTTGAATATCTGGAGATATGCATATATTCTCAAGAAATACGGGTAGTACTCCAGGAATCCGATACATACATTCCAGTGATGAATAGATGAGACGAAGAGTGAAGATCGGGATACTGATGACCCAAAAAGATGGCGATTTGCCGCGAGGATACTGATGACCTCGTGGAAGGCGTAGTGTGGCCAGAAAATGATAGGTAGTCGAAAAAAGTAGAAAAAAAGATAGGTAGTCGAACTTGATAGTGCTTCAGAGCGCATGAAGACAAAGACTGCTGGTAGATGCGACGGGAGATGCCTCACTTGAATCCCCACTCACCCACTGATCACACCACTCGCGTCATAATCCCATCGATAAAGTCTTAGAAGATAAAACAAGGCAAAGGGCAAGGATCGGCCTGAACATACCGCCCACCAAAATTTAGGTACAAATTTTAAGGAGAATGGGCTGGGACAGTAAGAGGAAGGAGAGGAATCAGCTGTACGACTGGTCGCTTGAGGGACTGCTGAGCAGCAGTCTTGATGGAGACAACCAGGACAACTCCATCCCTCCCTGGATGGGTCTCCGTCACACGAGCAGATGGCCATTGCATCGTTGGTAGGGCTGGATCCTTAAGGATAACAAGGTCTCCAACTTTGAGGTTTGGACGTGACTTCTTCCATTTAGTACGCTTCTGTAATGTGGTTAGATATTCCAAGTGCCACCTATTCCAGAACTGGTGGTGGAGCCGTTTCAGCAACTGCCATCTTGTCAGTAAGTTCTCTCTTACATCCAAAAGAGAGGGTTCTGGATAAGCCATGAGGGCACCGCCCACCAAGAAATGGCCAGGACTCAAAAAGTCAGTATCTTCGGGATCAGAAGACGTTGGGCAGAGAGGACGGGAGTTAAGGATTGCCTCATAACGTGCAAACAGTGTCGAAAGTTCCTCATATGTAAGAGGAGTGTCCCCTGCAGAGAGTCTCATGAGACGCTTGACAGAGCGTACACCTGCCTCCCATAGTCCACCAAAATGAGGAGCTTTGGGAGGTGAGAAGTGCCATTTGATTTCTTTTGGCAACACAGCTCGTAAAATCTCCTTCTGAGTATTGGCATTACCAAGCCAACGATAGAGATCCTTAAGAAGGTTTGAGGCTCCAATAAAGTTGGTTCCTGAATCGGAATAGACGTCAGAAGGTAAGCCTCTTCTAGACAAGAATCGGTCAAAAGCTGCCATGAATGCATGCGTTGTCAACTGCGTGACGGCCTCTAAATGTAGAGCTTTTGTCTCCATGCAAACAAAGAGACAGAGGTACACTTTTGACGTTTGGGCCTTTCGGCGCAGAGATTCTCTCATGGTGAAAGGTCCGGCAAAGTCGACACCAACATGACTGAAGGCTCGCTTTCCTTGAACTCTGAAGGATGGTAAGTCGGCCATGACAGGAGCTGCAGATTGAGCATTCTGCTTGAAGCATTTTACACAGAGAAAGGTTCTCCTCCGAGTCACTCTACGAAGACCTGGAATCCAGTACCCTCGTTTGGATCATGGCTTGAATCAGAGAGGGACTGGCATGCAGGTGAATTTGATGGTAGTAATCTACCAAAATATTGACGAAGTGACAGTTCGAGGGTAGTAGAATGGGATGCTTGTGGTTCTCACCCAAGGATGAATATGAAAGTCTTCCTCCAACTCTCCATATGCCATCTGGGTCGAGGTATGGACTCAAATTACCGAAGCGATGGTTCATGGTGATGACTGAATCCAATCTGCTGCTGGCAAGAAAATAGTGACGCTGCAAGGCTCTGATGCAACACTTCAAGGCATTTTGTATATCGCCTGGTGCCAGAGGATCATTTCTTGAAAACTGTCTGCAGCCTTTATGAATCCGACGAACGAAGACGCCTATGACACCAAGAAGTTTGGTAAAAGATGAGAATCTTTGCATCCACGCAATGATAAATGGAGGTTCATTACTTGAAGTATGACAAACGGATGTGATGTTTTTCAGCTCAGGTAGGCTGGAAGGAACGGAAAATATTGGAGTAGGCCACATACTTTCTGGAAGAGCCAACCAAGATGGTCCTGCCACCACAGGGGGTGTTCTATCAAATCACTTGGTAGGAACCCACGAGAACCACAATCACTGGGGTTGTCATTTGATGAAACATGACGCCAAGATGACTTTGAAGACGTTTGAGTGATTTCTGTTATCCTGTTCGCAACAAATGTTTTCAGCTGGTATGGTTGAGTGTTTAACCAACCAAGAACTATTGAAGAATCGCAACAAAATATTGGACTCATGATTTCCGAACATAGGCGATTCAGAAATGGTTGGATTGACTGATATATCTTCATCAGTAGAACTGCACCTTGTAACTCTAGTCGAGGGACTGAAATGGTGCGAACTGGAGCCAACTTGGATTTTGCTGTAAGTAGATGCACGTTGATGGCATCATGGGTTATAGAACGAAGGTACAACACGGCACAGTATCCTTTAGTGGAGGCGTCTGAAAAACCAACAGCTTGAAATTTGCAAGGTGAAGCTGAGCCAACAAATCTTGGTACCTTCACTTTTGACAAATTGACAAGTTCGTGAATGAGTTTGTCCCACTCAGATTGCATTGACCCAGAAATCATTTGGTCCCAATCTAATCCTTCCTTCCAAATGTCTTGTATGAAGGTTTTCATAAGGAAAATTGATGGTGAAAGAAAACCGAGAGGGTCATACACCTTGGAAACAGCAGAGAGTATGCCTCTTTTAGAGTAGATTGGTTTAGGAGGGTGGATGCAGTATGAATATGAGTCAATAGTAGGGTCCCATTGTAGACCAAGAATTTTAATAGTAGTATCAGGCTCTTCAGAATCGATTGCTACAGGGTCAGATGACGTACAAGTAACCTGCTGTAAAAGCTGTTTGGAATTGCTTGACCATTTACTCAATCTTAAACATCCCTTGTTCATTATGTCGATCAGCTGTGATTGTAACTCCAGGGCGGACTCTACTGATGAGGATCCGGTTAAATAATCGTCAACATAGACGTCCTGAACAAGAATATCAGCTGCCAACGGGAAATTCGCACCCTCGTCTTCCTTCAGTTGATGGAGGACCCTAAGTGCTAAGTAAGGAGCAGGACGCAACCGTATGTTACTGTATTCAACTCAAACGTTTTGAGGGGTTGAGATGGTTCATCACGCCAGAAAATATGTTGATAATCACGATCATCAGGGTGAACCAACACCTGTCTAAACATTTTGACAATGTCTGTCACAAAAACAATCTTGTGGATACGAAAGTTCAGCAGGATCAGGTGAATATCGGTCTGAAGTTTAGGACCTACCATAAGAAAATCATTCAATGAGCCATTATTGGTGTTGGCGCTACCATTGAAGACGACACGAAGCTTAATTTGATTTCTATCTTCCTTAGAAACTGCATGATGGGGAATGAGAAATTTGGAAGGCGAAACAGCTGGACTCATATGTCCCAAATTTATGTACTCGTGCATGAATTTGGTATATTCATTCCGAAGTGGAGGATTTTTATTCAACTTCGATTCCAAGTTGAAAAACATCCTTTTAGCAGCAACGGCCGATGTAGAGAGGTCAGAAGTAGGGAAGGTCTTAAATGGAAGGCGAACAACATATTGACCCTTGTAGGGGTACGATAATGTGTATTTTAAAATATTCCTCACATTTTTCGTCATCCGGATGTTGGGAACTGAAACTGTAGGTTCCTCTATTTCCCAGAATTTTTTCAAACTCTCATGTAGATCATCAGTTGGCATCGA